>MU107883.1:2532-30534 GCA_012274485.2 Sinapis alba | reverse complement strand
TCCGTTGAGTTAAATCCTTTAATTCAGTACGGTTAAGGCTGATCATATCATCATATCAATATGTATGGGTTGATTTTTCATGGCCTGATGGACTAGTCTGGACAGTCCTTGGTCCATCTAGACAGTACGGATTGCTGATTGTATCAGCCTATCAGAACGTATGGGTCATTTTTTATGCACTGATGGGACCAGTCTAGACAGTCCATGGTCTGTTGAGTTAAATCCTTCCATTTAGTACGGTTAAGGCTGATCATATCAGCCTATCAGTACGTATGGGCAATTTTTCATGGCCTGATGAACCAGTCTGCAGAGTCCTTGGTCCATCCAGGCAGTACGGATGGCTGATTGTAATAACCTATCAGTACGTATGGGTCATATTTCATGTACTGAAGGGACCAGTCCGGATAGTCTGTGGTCCGTTTAGTTAAATCCTTCCATTCAGTACGGATAAGGCTTTATCATATCAGCCTATCAGTACGAATGGGTCGATTTTTCATAGCCTCATGGACCATTTTGGAGAGTCCTTAGTCCATCCAGGCAGTAAGGATGGCTAATTGTATCAACATATCAGTACGTATGGGTAATTTTTCATGTACTGATGGGACCAGTCCGGACAGTCCATGGTCCGTTGAGTTAAATCCTTCCATCCAGTGCGGATAAGGTTGATCATATCAGCCTATCTGTACGTGTGGGACAATTTTTCATGGCCTGATGAACCAGTCTTGACAGTCCTTGGTCCTTCCAGGTAGTACGAATGGCCGATCGTATCAGCCTATCAGTAAGTATGGGTCATTTTTTATGTACGGATGGGACCACTCTGAACAGTCCATGGTCCGTTGAGCTATACCCTTCCATTCAGTACGAATAAATCTGATCATATCAGCCTATCAGTAGGTATTGGTCGATTGTTTATGGCACTATGGACCAGTCGGGACAGTCCTTGGTCCTGCCAGGCAGTATGAATGGCTGATCGTATCAACCTATCAGTACGTATGGGTCATTTTTATATTACTGATTGGACTAGTACGGACAGTCCATGGTCCATTGAGTTAAATCCTTCAATTCAGTATGGCTAAGGCTGATATATCAGCATATAAGTATGTATGGGTTGATTTTTCATGGCCTGATAGACCAGTCTGGACATTCCTTGGCCAATCCAGGCAGTACGGATTGCTGATCGTATCAGCCTATCATAACATATGGGTCATTTTTCATGTACTGATGGGACCAGTCTGGATAGTCCATGGTCCGTTGAGTTATATCCTTTCATTCAGTACGGTTAAGGTTAATCATATCAGTCTATAAGTATGTATGGGTTGATTTTTCATGGCCTGATGGACCCGTCTGGACAGTCCTTGGTCCATCCAGGCAGTACGGATTGCTGATCGTATCAGCATATCAGAACGTATGGGTAATTTTTCATGTACTGATGGGACAAGTCTGGACAGTCCTTGGTCCGTTGAGTTAAATCCTTACATTCAAGATGGATAAGGTTTATCATATCAGCCTATTAGTACGTGTGAGTCAATTTTTCATGGCCTGATGGACTAGTTTGAAAGTCGTTTGTCCTTCCAGACAGTAAGGATGGCTGATTGTTTCAGCCTATCAGTACGTATGGGACAAGTCTGGACAGTCCATG
Organism: Sinapis alba; assembly: GCA_012274485.2. Classification (NCBI taxonomy): domain Eukaryota; kingdom Viridiplantae; phylum Streptophyta; class Magnoliopsida; order Brassicales; family Brassicaceae; genus Sinapis; species Sinapis alba. The sequence goes on along the minus strand of MU107883.1, from coordinate 28,895 downwards.
GTCTGTTGAGTTATAACCTTCCATTCAGTATGGATAAGGCTGATCATATCAGCCTATCAGTACGTTTCGGTCAATTTTTATGACCTTATGGACCCGTCTAGACAGTCCTTGGTCCTTCCATGCAGTACAAACAGTCCTTGGTCCTTCCATGCAGTACAAATGGTTTATTGATCAGCCTATCAGTAAGTATGGGTCATTTTCATGTACTGATGGTATCAGTCCGGACAGTCCATGGTCCTTTGAGTTATATCCTTCCATTCAGTATGGATAAGGCTAGTCATATCAGCCAATCAATACGAATGGGTCGATTTTTCATGGCCTGATGGACCAGTCTGGACATTCCTTGGTACTTCCAGGCAGTACGGATGGCTGATCGTATCAGCCTATCAGTACATATGGGCAGTTTTCATGTACTGATGGGACCAGTCTAGAAAGTCCATGGACCATTGACTTAAATCCTTCAATTTAGTACAGATAAGGCTGATCATATCAGCCTATCGGTACGTATGGGTTGATTTCATGGCCTTATGGACCAGTCTGGACAGTCCTTGGTCCTTCCAGGTAGTACGGATAGCTGATCGTATCAGCCTATAAGTACGTATGGGTCATTTTTCATGTACTGCTGCGACTAGTCCGGACAGTGTTGAGTCCATCCAGGCAGTACGGATTGTTGATTGTATCAGCCTATCCGAACGTATGGGTCATTTTTCATGTACTGATCGGACCAGTCTGGACAGTCCTTGGTCCGTTGAGTTAAATCATTCCATTCATTATGTATAAGGTTGATCATATCAGCCTTTTAGTACATGTGTATCGATTATTCATGGCCTGATGGACTAGTCTTGTAGTTGTTGGTCCTTCCAGGCAGTAAGGATGGCTGATCGTATCAGCCTATTAGTACGTATGGGTCATTTTTCATGTACTGATGGGACCAGTCTGGACAGTCCATGGTCTGTTGAGTTGAATCCTTCCATTCAGTGCGGATAAGGCTGATCATATCAGCCCATCAGTACGTGTGGGTCGATTTTTCATCGCCTGATGGACCAGTTTGGACAGTCCTTGGTCCTTCCAGGCAGTACGGATGGCTGTATAGATCAGCTTATCAGTATGTATGGGTCATTTTTCATGTACTTATGGGACCAGTCTTGACAGTCTATGGTCCATTGAGTTATATCCTTCCATTTAGTACGGATAAGGCTGATCATATCAGCCTATCAGTACGTGTGGGTCGATTTTTCGTGGCTGGATGGACCATTCTGAACAGTCCTTGGTCCGTCCAGGCAGTACAGATGGATGATCGTATCAGCTTATCAGTACGTATGAGTCATTTTTCATGTACTGATGCGACCAGTCTGGACAGTCTATGGTCCATTGAGATAAATCTTTTAATTCAGTACGGTTAAGGCTGATCATATCAACATATCAGTATGTATGGGTTGATTTTTCATGGCCTGATGGACCAGTCTGGACAGTCCTTGGTCCATCCAGGCAGTACGGATTGCTGATTGTATCAGCCTATCCGAACGTATGGGTTATTTTTCATGTACTGATGGGACCAGTCTGGACAGTCCTTTGTCCGTTGAGTTAAATCCTTCCATTCAATATGGATAAGGTTTATCATATCAGCCTTTTAGTATGTGTGCCTCGATTATTCATGGCCTGATGGACTAGTCTTGCAGTTGTTGGTCTTTCCAGGCAGTAAGGATGGCTGATCGTATCAGCCTATTAGTACGTATGGGTCATTTTTCATCTACTGATGGGACCAGTCTGGACATTCCATGGTCCGTTGAGTTAAATCCTTCCATTTAGTGCGGATAAGGCTGATCATATCAGCCTATCAGTATGTGTAGGTCGATTTTTCATCGCCTGATGGACCAGTCTGGACAGTCCTTGGTCCTTCCAAGCAGTACAGATGGCTGATCGTATCAGCTTATCAGTACGTTTGGATCATTTTCATGTACTGATGGGACCAGTCTTGACAGTCTATGGTCTGTTGAGTTAAATCCTTCCATTCAGTACGAATAAGGCTGATCATATCAGCCTATTAGTACGTATGGGTTGGTTTCATGACCTTATGGACCCGTCTAGACAGTCCTTGGTCCTTCCATGCGGTACAAATGGTTTATCGTATCAGCCTATCAGTACGTATGGGTCATTTTCATGTACTGATGGGATCAGTCCGGACAGTCCATGGTCCGTTCAGTTATATCCTTCCATTCAATACGGATAAGGCTGGTCATATCAGCCAATCAGTACGTATGGGTCGATTTTTCATGGCCTGATGGACCAGTCTGGACAGTCCTTGGTCCTTCCAGGCAGTACAGATGGCTGATCGTATCAGCCTATGAGTACATATGGGTCAGTTTTCATGTACTTATGGGACCAGTCCAGAAAGTCCATGGTCCATTGAGTCAAATCCTTCCATTTAGTACGGATAAGGCTGATCATATCAGCCTATCAGTACGTATGGGTTGATTTCATGGCCTTATGGACCAGTCTGGACAGTCCTTGGTCCTTCAAGGCAGTCCGGATAGCTGATCGTATCAGCCTATAAGTACGTATGGGTCATTTTTCATGTACTGGTGCGACTAGTCCGGACAGTCCATGGTCTGTTGAGTTAAATCCTTTAATTCAGTACGGTTAAGGCTGATCATATCAGCATATCAATATGTACGGGTTCATTTTTCATGGCCTGATGGACCAGTCTGGACAGTCTTTGGTCCATCCAGGCAGTACGGATTGGTTATTGTATCAGCCTATCCAAACGTATGGGTCATTTTTCATGTACTGATCGGACCAGTCTGAACAGTCATTGGTCCGTTGAGTTAAATCATTCCATTTAGTATGGATAAGGTTGATCATATCAGCCTTTTAGTACATGTGTGTTGATCATATCAGCCTTGTAGTTGTTGGTCCTTCCAGGCAGTAAGGATGGCTGATCCTATCAGCCTATTAGTACGTATGGGTAATTTTCATGTACTGATGGGACCAGTCTGGACAGTCCATGGTCTGTTGTGTTAAATCCTTCCATTCAATGCGGATAAGGCTGATCATATCAGCCTATCAGTACGTGTGGGTTAATTTTTCATTGCCTCATGGACCAGTATGGACAGTCCTTGGTCTTTCCAGGCAGTACGGATGGCTGATTAGATCAGCTTATCAGTATGTATGGGTCATTTTTCATGTACTGTAGGACCAATCTTTACAGTCTATGGTCCATTGAGTTATATCCTTCCATTTAGTACGGATAAGGCTGATCATATCAGCCTATCAGTACGTGTGGGTCGATTTTTCATGGCTGGATGGACCAGTCTGAACAGTCCTTGGTCCGTCCAGGCAGTACAGATGGCTGATCGTATCAGCTTATCAGTACGTATGAGTCATTTTTCATGTACTGATGGGACCAGTCTTGACAGTCTATGGTCCATTGAGTTAAATCCTTTAATTCAGAACTGTTAAGGCTGATCATATCAGCATATCAGTATGTATGGGTTNAGTCCTTGGTCCGTCCAGGCAGTACAGATGGCTGATCGTATCAGCTTATCAGTACGTATGAGTCATTTTTCATGTACTGATGGGACCAGTCTTGACAGTCTATGGTCCATTGAGTTAAATCCTTTAATTCAGAACTGTTAAGGCTGATCATATCAGCATATCAGTATGTATGGGTTGATTTTTCATAGCGTGATGGACCAATATGGACAGTCCTTGGTCCATCCAGGCAGTACGGATTGCTGATTGTATCAGCCTATCCGAACGTATGGGTCATTTTTCATGTACTGATGGGACCAGTCTGGACAGTCCTTGGTCCGTTGAGTTAAATCCTTCCATTCAATATGGATAAGGTTGATCATATCAGCCTTTTAGTATGTGTGCGTCGATTATTCATGGCCTGATGGACCAGTCTTGCAGTTGTTGGTCTTTCCAGGCAGTAAGGATGGCTGATCGTAACAGCCTATTAGTACGTATGGGTCATTTTTCATCTACTGATGGGACCAGTCTGGACATTCCATGGTCAGTTGAGTTAAATCCTTCCATTTAGTGCGGATAAGGCTGATCATATCAGCCTATCAATATGTATGGGTCGATTTTTCATCGCCTAATGGACCAGTCTGGACAGTCCTTGGTCCTTCCAAGCAGTACGGATGGCTGATCGTATCAGCTTATCAGTACGTTTGGGTCATTTTCATATACTGATGGGACCAGTCTTGACAGTCTATGGTCCGTTGAGTTATATCCTTCCACTCAATTCGAATAAGGCAGATCATATCTGCCTATCAGTACGTATGGGTCGATATTTCATGGCTTAATGGACCAGTCTGGATAGTCCTTGGTCCTTCCAGGCAGTACGGATGGCTGGTTGTATTAGCGTATCAGTAGGTATGGGTCATTTTTCGTGTACTGATGTGACCAGTCCAGACAGTCCATGGTCCGTTGAGTTATATCCTTCCATTCACTGCTGATAAGGCTGATCATATTAGCTTATCAGTACGTGTGGGTCAATTTTTTATAGCCTGATGGACCAGTCTGGACAGTCCTTCGTCCTTCCAGGCAGTACGGATGGCTGATCGTATCAGCCTATCAGTACGTAGGGGTCAGTTTTCATGTACTGATGGGACCAGTCCGGAAAGTTCATGGTCCATTGAGTTAAATCATTCAGTACAGATAAGGCTTATCATATCAGCCTATCAGTACGTATGGGTTGATTTTTCATGGCCTTATGGACCAGTCTGGACAGACCTTGGTTTTTCCTGGCAGTACGGATGGCTGATCATATCAGCCTATAAGTACGTATGGGTCCTTTTTCATGTACTGATGCGATTAGTCCGGACAGTCCATGGTCCGTTGAGTTAAATTCTTTAATTCAGTACGGTTAAGGCTGATCATATCAGCATATCAGTATGTATGGGTTGATTTTTCATGGCCTGATGGACTAGTCAGGACAGTCCTTGGTCCATCCAGGCAGTACGGAGTTGATTGTATCAGCCTATCAGAACGTATGGGTCATTTTTCATTTACTGATGGGACCAGTCTGAACAGTCTATGGTCTGTTGAGTTAAATCCATCTATTCAGTACGGTTAAGGTTGATCAAATCAGCCTATCAGTATGTATGGGTTGATTTTTCATGGCCTGATGGACCCGTCTGGACTGTCCTTGGTCCATCCAGGCAGTACGGATTGCTGATCGTATCACCCTTTCAAAACGTATGGATCATTTTTCATGTACTGATGGGGCCAGTTTGGACAGTCCTTGGTCCGTTGTGTTAAATCCTTCCACTCAGTATGGATAAGGTTGATCATATCAACCTATTAGTACGTGTGCTTCGATTATTCATGGCCTGATTAACTAGTCTTGCAGTTGTTGGTCCTTCCAGGCAGTAAGGATGGCTGATCGTATCAGCCTACTAGTACGTATGGGTTATTTTTCATGTACTAATGGGACCAGTCTGGACAGTCCATGGTCGGTTGAGTTAAGTCCTTCCATTCAGTGCGGATAAGGTTGATCATATCAGCAAATCAGTACGTGTGGGTTGATTTTTCATCGCCTGATGGACCAGTTTGGACAGTCCTTTGTCCTTCCAGGCAGTACGGATGGCTGATCGTATCAGCTTATCAGTACATATGGGTCAGTTTTCATATACTGATGGGACGAGTCTTGACAGTCTATGGTCTGTTGAGTTATATCCTTCCATTCAGTACGGATAAGGCTGATCATATCAGGCTATCAAAATTTGTGGGTCGATTTTTCATGGCTTGGATGACAAGTCTGGACAGTCCTTGGTCCTTTCAGGCAGTACGGATGGCTGATTGTATTAGCCTATCAGTACGTATTGGTCATTTTTCATGTACTGATGGGACCAGTCCGGACAGTCCATGGTCTGTTGAATTATATCCTTTCATTCAGTACTGATAAGGCTGATCATATCAGCCTATCAGTACGTACGGGTCAATTTTTCATGGCCTGATGGACCAGTTTGGACAGTCCTTTGTCCTTCCAGGCAGTATGGATGGCTGATCAGTACGTATGGGTCATTTTTCATGTATTGATGGGACAAGTCCTGACAGTCCATGGTCCATTAAGTTATACCCTTCCATTCAGTACGTATGGGTCGATTTTTTATGGCCTGATAGACCAGTCTGGACAGTCCTTGGTCCTTCCAGGCAGTACCGATGGCTGATCGTATCAGCCTATCAGATGTATGGGTTGATTTTTCATGGCCTGATGGACCCGTCTGGACAGTCCTTGGTCCATCCAGGCAGTACGGATTGTTGATAGGATCAGCCTATCAAAACGTATGGGTCATTTTTTATGTACTGATGGGACCAGTCTGGAAAGTCCATGGTCCGTTGAGTTAATAACCAGGAGAGAAGATAGAGTACCGGATCCCACTTCCAAAGGCTGAGACATCCTTGAATGCAGATGTGTGGAGAAAGTCAGTTTCATGAACATTGAAGGGTGAACTGATGCACGACCCCTGGGTAGTGATTGATCATGGATGAAAACATACAAGGCTTCCTCTACATTTTGGGATTACACGCAAATGGTTAGGAGAGAAGGGAGAACGCTGAAATCCACTCTCCAAGGCCAAGACAGCCTTGAAGGCGGATGCAGTGCAGAAACTGGTTTCATGGGGGTTCCATGGATGGGAACTTTGGTGCGACCCTTGATTGGATCTTATTAATACTGTAGTTATGTGATAAGACTTGATGGAGGTGTGCTCTGGAAGAGCAAGGCCGCACTTGATAAGGGATGGCTCAAGATCTACAAACATCATTGATAAGGTAAGATGTTTATGATTACTTTCTAGTTTATATCCAGTTGGGAACGGGGCATTGTCCTGGGGTAGTGAACGCGGCCGGTGGGAAGTTATGAGTTCACTAGGGGTGATTCAGGACATCCCAGTGGTGATCCAAGGCAGGGTCATGCCTGTGGATCTTGTGGTAGTCCACCTAAAGAATCACGAGGTGATATTAGGTATGCACTGGCTTGGAAAGAATCAAGCCACTCTTGATTGTCACCACGAGCGCGTGCAGTTTGAGAGTGGGTGTGGATCTCAGATCAGGTTCCAAGGTATACGTCCGATCTCTGGATGCTTGGTGGTGTCAGCAATCCATGTTGAGAGGATGCTGAGGAAGGGTTGTGAAGCTTATCTGGCCACAAACGCCACTAAGGAGGTCGTAGGGGGTGGTGACCCGGAGGGAATACCGCTGGTCCGAGAGGTCCATGATGTGTTTAGGTCACTACAGGGCATTCCCCCTGATAGGTCGGACCCATTCATAATAGAACTGGACCAGGGACGGCCCCATGATCCAAAAGTCTCTACAGAATAGCTCTTGCCGAGATGGTCGAGCAATTGAGGACCAGGTTTGGTATGCAACCGTCCAGAGAGGGACCAGGGTTGGCATACGCAAATGAGTCCGAATGAGATCAAGTCCAGTGAGGGACGAGGATCACAGTACAACCAAGTCAGAGTTTGACCTAGGGTTGGGTTAAAGACGATCAAGTCCAGTGAGGGACAAGGATCGCATTACAACCAAGTCGGAGAAGGACCTATGGTTGGGGTGCGACGGTTGAGTCCCAGGGTGGACCAGAACCGCAATTTGATCAAGTCTGGTGAGGGACGAGGATCAAGACACGACCTAACCGGAGATGGACCTATGGTCGGGATGCACGGTCGAGTCCTTGAGTGGACCAGGACCAGGATATGATCATGTCCTAAATGGACCAGGATGAAAAATGACAAAGTCCGGTGATGGCCAAAAGTCAAGTTCAGGCGGTTTAGTCTTGTAGAGACTAAGACCGCAATATGGCCAAGCCGGGAAAGGCTGTGGTCGGTTAAGGGATGATCCAGTATGTTGTGGCTGAGATCAGGAACCTTAGTGTCCGGGAAGGACTTAAGGAAACAGAACAATCTGTTTGGACTCATGGTAGAGTGAGCGGCCTAAAGATTGGAACATGTCCTTTAGGATTTCGCTGGTGCATCGAGTGGCTTGGAGATTGGTTAAACCTACTAAGACTTGAGTATGCAGTGTGTTCCTTGGGACTGAATTTGATCTAGTCATGGACTAAGATCCGAAAAGAATAAAGTCTAGAGTAGACGATATTCTAAAGAGAGATATGGACTTGGTGTCTATTAGAACCGCGACCTGAGAGTTGGGCAAATGACGCAAGTCATGTCTTTTTATGAGTGCTTGATGGACCCTCAACTGTGGTCAAGGTAGCCAAGTAAGGGTGCCATAAGCGAAAACAATATGGACCACTTGATAAGATTTTTGGTTAAATCCCTATCAAGTGGGGAAGACTTTTTGATATGCTGACCAAAGATGTGATCAGTGAGAAAGAACATGGAGGAGATGCAAATGGATTGGTAAGGAAGAATCAATCCATCTTGTTCCATGTCCCGGGTGCAAAGGAGTTTGGTTGGAACCTTTGTCATGAGACAAGAGGTCAGCACCACTGGATTTGAGGACGAATCCATCGTAAGTGGGGGAAACTTGTACGATCCCCGATCCTGGATAGGATGGCCGGATGGATCATGGTGCGAGGAGACACATCATTTAGGTCATATGAAGTAAATACAAGCGTGTCATGTTCCAAGAACGTGGTTAAGGGAATCAGATAGTTGGAACTTAACCAAGACAAGGAAGAGGCAAGCTCAAAAGAGTTGCATGAGCAATCCGGTAGCTGGACAAGCTCCGGGTGAAGCTCAATGAAGTGAATGATCAGATTGGATCATGGGAAACCTTAGTATAGGTCTGGAAATATACCAAGGGACTTAGAAGCGTTAAATAAGATGAAGAATGCAAGCTGGACGCAGTGTACAACAGCTAGGTGATGCAAGCAAGAGGCTCAACTAGCTGAACAGAGCTCGGTTGGAGCTCAAGTAGAGTGTGTCAGCTACATGGTCCGTTGAGTTAAATCCTTCCCTTCAGTATGGTTAAGGCTGATCATATCAGCCTATTAGTATGTATGGGTCGATTTTTCATGGTATGATAGACTAATATGGACAATCCTTGGTCCGACCAGGCAGTACGGATGGCTGATCGTATCGGCCTATCATAACGTATGGGTTATTTTTCATGTACTGATGGGACCAGTCTGGACAGTCCATGGTAGATTGAGTTAAATCCNGGATGGCTGATCGTATCGGCCTATCATAACGTATGGGTTATTTTTCATGTACTGATGGGACCAGTCTGGACAGTCCATGGTAGATTGAGTTAAATCCTTCCATTCAGTGCGGATAAGGCTGATCATATCAGTCTATCAGTACGAGTGGGTCGATTTTTCATCAGTACAGATGAACCAGTCTGGACAGTCCTTGGTCCTTCCAAGCAGTACAGATGGCTGATCGTATTAGCCTATCAGTACGTATGGGTAATTTTTCATGTTTTGATGGGACCAGTCCGGACAGTCCATGGTCCATTGAGTTATATCCTTCCAATCAGTACGAATAAGGCTGATCATATCAGCCTATCAGTAAATATGGGTCTATTTTTCATGGCCTGATGGACCAGTCTGGACAGTCCTTGGTCTTTCCAGACAGTATGGATGTCTAATCGTATCAGCCTATCAGTACGTATGGGTCATTTTTCATGTACTGATGGGACAAGTCGGGACAGTCCATGGTCCATTAAGTTAAACCCTTCCATTCAGTACAGATAAGGATGATCATATTAGCCTATCAGTACGTATGGGTCGATTTTTCATGGCCTAATGGACCAGTCTGGACAGTCCCTGGTCCACCCAGGCAGTACGGATGGCTGATCATATCAGTTTATCAGAACGTATGGGTCTTTTGACATTTACTGATGGGACTAGTCTGGACAGTCCATGGTCCGTTGAATTAAATCCCTCAATTCAGTACGGATAAGGCTGATCATATCAGCATAACTGTACGTATGGGTTGATTTTTCATGGCATGATGGACCAGTCTGGACAGTCCTTAGTCCTTTCAGGCAGTATGGATGGCGGATCGTATCAGCCTATCATTATGTATGGGTTATTTTTCATGTACTGATGCGACCAGTCCAAACAGTCCATCGTCCGTTGAGTTAAATCCTTCAATTCAGTACGGTTAAGGCTGATCATATCAGCAAATCAATATGTAGGGGTTGATTTTTCATGGCCTGATGGACCAGTCTGGAAAGTCCTTAGTCCATCCAGGCGGTACGGATTGCTGATCTTATCAGCCTACCAGAACATACGGGTCATTTTTCATGTACTGATGGGACCATTCTGGACACTCCATGGTCTGTTGAGTAAAATCCTTCCATTCAGTACAGTTAAGGCTAAACATATCAGCCTATTAGTATGTATGGGTCGATTTTTTGTCGCCTGATGGACCAGTCTGGACAGTCTTTGGTCCTTCCAGGCAGTACGGATGGATGATCGTATTAGCCTATCATTACGTATGGGTCATTTTTCATGTACTGATGGGACCAGTTCGGACAGTCCATGGTCCGTTGAGTTATATCCTTCCACTCAGTGAGGATAAGGCTGATAATATCAGCCTATCAGTAAATTTGGGTCGATTTTTCATGTCCTGATGGACCAGTCTGGACAGTCCTTGGTCCTTCCAGGCAGTATAGATGGCTGAGACGATCAGCCTATCAGTACGTATGGGTCATTTTTCATGTACTGATGGGACCAGTCGGCACAATCCATGGTCCATTAAGTTAAACCCTTCCACTTAGTATGGATAAGGCTGATCATATCAGCATATCAGTATGTATGGGTTGATTTTTCATGGCCTGATGGACCAGCCTGGACAGTCCTTGGTCCATCCAGGCGGTACGGATTGCTGATCGTATCAGCCTATCAGAACGTATGGGTCATTTTTCATGTACTGATGGGACCATTCTGGAGAGTCCATGGTCCGTTGAGTTAAATCCTTTCATTCAGTACAGTTAAGGCTAATTATATCAGCCTATTAGTATGTATGGGTCGATTTTTCATGGTATAATGGACTAATCTGGACAATCCTTGGTCCGACCAGGCAGTACTGATGGCTGATCATATAGGCCTATCATAACGTATGCGTCATTTTTCATGTACTGATGGGATCAGTCTGGACAGTCCATGTTATATTGAGTTAAATACTTCCATTCAGTACTGATAAGGCTGATCATATCAGCCTATCTGTACATGTGGGTCAATTTTTCATGGCCTGATGCACCAGTCTTGACAGTCCGTGTCCTTCCAGGCAGTATGGATGGCGGATCGTATCAGCCTATCATTATGTATGGGTTATTTTTCATGTACTGATGCGACCAGTCCAGACAGTCCATCGTCCGTTGAGTTAAATCCTTCCATTCAGTACGGTTAAGGCTGATCATATCAGCATATCAGTATGTATGGGTTGATTTTTCATGGCCTGATGGACCAGTCTGGAAAGTCCTTGGTCCATCCAGGCGGTACGGATTGCTGACCGTATCATCCTACCAGGACGTACGGGTTATTTTTCATGTACTGATGGGACCATTCTGGACACTCCATGGTCCGTTGAGTTAAATCCTTCCATTCAGTACAGTTAAGGCTGATCATATCAGCCTATTAGTATGTATGGGTCGATTTTTCGTCCCCTGATGGACCAGTCTTGACAGTCCTTGGTCCTTCCAGGCAGTATGGATGGTGGATCATATCAGTTTATCATTATGTATGGGTTATTTTTCATGTACTGATGCGACCAGTCCAGACAGTCCATCGTCCGTTGAGGTAAATCCTTCCATTCAGTACGGTTAAGGCTGATCATATCAGCATATCAGTATGTATGGGTTGATTTTTCATGGCCTGATGGACCAGTCTGGAAAGTCCTTGGTCCATCCAGGCGGTACGGATTGCTGATCGTATCATCCTACCAGAACGTACGGGTCATTTTTCATGTACTGATGGGACCATTCTGGACACTCCATGGTCCGTTGAGTTAAATCCTTCCATTCAGTACAGTTAAGGCTGATCATATCAGCCTATTAGTATATATGGGTCGATTTTTCATCGCCTGATGGACCAGTCTGGACAGTCCTTGGTCCTCCCAGGGAGTATGGATGGCGGATCGTATCAGTTTATCATTATGTATGGGTTATTTTTCATGTACTGATGCGACCAGTCCAGACAGTCCATCGTCCGTTGAATTAAATCCTTCCATTCAGTACGGTTAAGGCTGATCATATCAGCAAATCAGTATGTATGGGTTGATTTTTCATGGCCTGATGGACCAGTCTAGAAAGTCCTTGGTTTATCCAGGCGGTACTGATTGCTGATCTTATCAGCCTACCAGAATGTACGGGTCATTTTTCATGTACTGATGGGACCATTCTGGACACTCCATGGTCCGTTCAGTTAAATCCTTCCATTCAGTACAGTTAAGGCTGATCATATCAGCATATTAGTATGTATGGGTCGATTTTTTGTCGCCTGATGCACCAGTCTGGACAGTCCTTGGTCCTTCCAGGCAGTATGGAAGGCTGATCGTATCAGCCTATCAGTACGTATGGGTCGTTTTTCATGTACTGATGGGACCAGTCGGCACAGTCCATGGTCCATTAAGTTAAAACCTTCCATTCAGTACGGATAAGGCTGATCATATCAATATATCAGTATGTATGGGTTGATTTTTCATGGCCTGATGCACCAGTCTAGACAGTCCTTGGTCCTTCCAGGCAGTATAGATGGCTGATCATATCAGCCTATCATTATGTATGGGTCATTTTTCATGTACTGTTGCGACCAGTCCAGACAGTCCATCGTCCGTTGAGTTAAATCCTTCCATTCAGTACGGTTAAGGCTGATCATATTAGCAAATCAATATGTAAGGGTTGATTTTTCATGGCCTGATGGACCAGTCTGGAAAGTCCTTGGTCTATCCAGGCGGTACTGATTGCTGATCTTATCAGCCTACCAGAATGTACGGGTCATTTTTCATGTACTGATGGGACCATTCTGGACACTCCATGGTCCGTTGAGTTAAATCCTTCCATTCAGTACAGTTAAGGCTGATCATATCAGCCTATTAGTATGTATGGGTTAATTTTTCATCGCCTGATGGACCAGTCTGGACAGTCCTTGGTCCTTCCAGGAAGTACGGATGGCTGATCGTATCAGCCTCTCATTACGTATGGGTCATTTTTCATGTACTGATGGGACCAGTCCAGACAGTCCATCGTCCCCTGAGTTAAATCCTTCCATTTAGTACGGTTAAGGCTGATCATATCAGCATATCAGTATGTATGGGTTTATTTTTCATGGCCTAATGGACCAGCCTGGACAGTCCTTGGTCCATCCAGGCGGTACAGATTGATTTTTCATGTACTGATGGGACCATTCTGGACAGTCCATGGTCCATTGAGTTAAATCCTTTCATTCAGTACGGTTAAGACTGATCATATCAGCATTTTAGTATGTATGGGTCGATTTTTCATGGTATAATGGACTAATCTGGACAATCCTTGGTCCGACAAGGCAGTACGGATGGCTGATCGTATAGGCCTATCATAACGTAATCGTCATTTTTCATGTACTGATGGGACCAGTCTGGACAGTCCATTTTAGATTGAGTTAAATCCTTCCATTCGGTACTGAAAAGGCTGATCATATCAGTCTTTCAGTACGTGTGGGTCGATTTTTCATGGCCTAAGGGACCAGTCTGGACAGTCCTTGGTCCTTCTAGGCAGTACGGATGGCTGATTGTATTAGCTTATCAGTATGTGTGAGTTATTTTTCATGTACTGATAGGACCAGCCCGGACAGTCCATGGTCCGTTGAGTTAAATCCTTCCATTCAGTACAATTAAGGCTGATCATATCAGCCTATTAGTATGTATGGGTCGATTTTTCGTCGCTTGATGGACCAGTCTGGACAGTCCTTGGTCTTTCCAGACAGTACGGATGGCTGATCGTATTAGCCTATCAGTACGTATGGGTCATTTTTCATGTACTGATGGGACAAGTCCGGACAGTCCATGGTCCGTTGAGTTATATCCTTCCACTCAGTATGGATAAGGCTGATAATATCAGCCTATCAGTATATTTGGGTCGATTTTTCATGTCCCTATGGACCAGTCTGGACAGTCCTTGGTCCTTCCATGCAGTATGGATGACTGATCGTATCAGCCTATCAGTATGTATGGGTCATTTTTCATGTACTGATGGGACCAGTCGGAACAGTCCATGGTCCATTAAGTTAAACCCTTCCATTCAGTACGGATAAGGATGATCCTATCAGCATATCAGTATATATGGGTTGATTTTTCATGGCCTGATGCACCAGTCTGGACAGTCCTTGGTCCTTCCAGGCAGTATGGATGGCTGATCGTATCAGCCTATCATTATGTATGGGTCATTTTTCATGTACTGATGCGACCAGTCCAGAAAGTCCATCGTCCGCTGAGTTAAATCCTTCAATTTAGTACGGTTAAGGCTGATCATATAAGCATATCAGTTTGTATGGATTGATTTTTCATGGCCTGATGGACCAGCCTGGACAGTCCTTGGTCCATCCAGGCGGTACGGATTGCTGATCGTATAAGCCTATCAGAACGTATGGGTCATTTTTCATGTACTGATGGGACCATTCTGGACCATCCATTGTCCGTTCAGTTAAATCCTTTCATTCAGTACCGTTAAGGCTAATCATATCACCCTATTAGTATGTATGGGTCGATTTTTCATGGTATAATGGACTAATCTGGAAAACCCTTGGTCCGACCAGGCAGTACGAATGGCTGATCGTATAGGCCTATCATAACTTATGCGTCATTTTTCATGTACTGATGGGACCAGTCTGGACAGTCCATGTTATATTGAGTTAAATACTTCCATTGAGTACTGATAAGGCTGATCATATTAGCCTATCTGTACATGTGGGTCGATTTTTCATGGCCTGATGGACCAGTCTGGACAGTCCTTGGTCCTTCCATTCAGTACGGATAAGGCTGATCATATCAGCCTATCAGTACATATGGGTCGATTTTTCATGGCCTGATGGACCAGTCTGGTCTATCCTTGGTCCATCCAGGCGGTAGGGATTGTTGATCGTATCAGCCTATCAGTATGTATGGGTCATTTTTCATGTACTGATGGGACCAGTCCAGACAGTCCATCGTCCGTTGAGTTAAATCCTTCCATTCAGTACGGTTAAGGCTGATTATATCAGCATATCAGTATGTATAGGTTGATTTTCATGGCCTGATGGACCAGTCTGGACAGTCCTTGGTCCATCCAGGCAGTACGGATTGCTGATCGTATAAGCCTATCAGAACGTATGGGCCATTTTTCATGTACTGATGGGACCATTCTGGACAATCCATGGTCCGTTCTGTTAAATCCTTTCATTCAGTATCGTTAAGGCTAATCATATCACCCTATTAGTATGTATGGGTCGGTTTTTTATGGTATAGTGGACTAATCTGGAAAACCCTTGGTCCGACCAGCCAATACGGATGGCTGA
The DNA here is from genome assembly GCA_012274485.2 of Sinapis alba. Classification (NCBI taxonomy): domain Eukaryota; kingdom Viridiplantae; phylum Streptophyta; class Magnoliopsida; order Brassicales; family Brassicaceae; genus Sinapis; species Sinapis alba. The sequence goes on along the minus strand of MU107883.1, from coordinate 13,447 downwards.
TCGTATAGGCCTATCATAACTTATGCGTCATTTTTCATGTACTGATGAGACCAGTCTGGACAGTCCATGTTATATTGAGTTAAATACTTCCATTGAGTACTGAAAAGGCTGATCATATCAGCCTATCTGTACATGTGGGTCGATTTTTCATGGCCTGATGGACCAGTCTGGACAGTCCTTGGTCCTTCCATTCAGTACGGATAAGGCTGATCATATCAGCCTATCAGTACATATGGGTCGATTTTTCATGGCCTGATGGACCAGTCTGGTCTGTCCTTGGTCCATCCAGGCGGTAGGGATTGTTGATCGTATCAGCCTATCGGTATGTATGGGTCATTTTTCATGTACTGATGAGACCAGTCCAGACAGTCCATCGTCCGTTGAGTTAAATCCTTCCATTAAGTACGGTTAAGGCTGATTATATCAGCATATCAGTATGTATAGGTTGATTTTTCATGGCCTGATGGACCAGTCTGGACAGTTCATGGTCCATCCAGGCAGTACGGATTGCTGATCGTATCAGCCTACCAGAACGTATGGGTCATTTTTCATGTACTGATGGGACCATTCTGGACAGTCCATGGTCCGTTGAGTTAAATCCTTCCATTCAATACAGTTAAGGCTGATCATATCAGCCTATTAGTATGTATGGGTCGATTTTTCATCGCCTGATGGACCAATCTGGACAGTCCTTGGTCCTTCCAGGTAGTACGGATGGCTGATCGTATTAGCCTATTAGTACGTATGGGTCATTTTTCATGTACTGATGCGACCAGTCCAGACAGTCCATCGTCCGCTGAGTTAAATCCTTCCATTTAGTACGGTTAAGGCTGATCATATCAGCATATCAGTATGTATGGGTTGATTTTTCATGGCCTGTTGGACCAGCCTGGACAGTTCTTGGTCCATCCAGGCGGTACGGATTGCTGATTGTATCAGCCTATCAGAAGGTATGAGTCATTTTTCATGTACTGATGGGACCATTCTGGACAGTCGATGGTCCGTTGAGTTAAATCCTTTCATTCAGTACGGTTAAAGCTGATCATATCAGCCTATTAGTATGTATGGGTCGATTTTTCATTGTATAATGGACTAATCTGGACAATCCTTGGTCCGGCCAGGCAGTACGGATGGCTGATCGTATAGGCTTATCATAACGTATGCGTCATTTTTCATGTACTGATGGGACCAATATGGACTGTCCATGATAGATTGAGTTAAATCCTGATGGACCAGTCTGGACAGTCCTTGGTCCTTCCAGGCAGTACGGATGGCTGATCGTATTAGCCTATCAGTACGTGTGGGTTATTTTTCATGTACTAATAGGACCAGTCCGGACAGTCCATGGTCCGTTGAGTTTTATCCTTCTATTCAGTACGGATAAGGCTGATCATATCAGCCTATCAATACATATGGGTTGATTTTTCATGGCCTGATGGACCAGTCTGGACAGTCCTTAGTCCTTCTAGGCAGTATGGATGGCTGATAGTATCAGCCTATCAGTATGCATGGGTCATTTTTCATTTACTGATGGGACCAGTCCGGACAGTCCATCGTCCGTTGAGTTAAATCCTTCCATTCATTACGGTTAAGGCTGATCATATCTATGACATCCCTGGTCGTAGATGACCGGAAATGACACGGTCGATGCTCCCCGAAAGCCAACCCGAGGTTCCCGAATACTTCTGAGTTCCTTGGACTAGCAATCTGAGAATATTAACGGTCCTAACGGATATTACTTAAGGCTTTTCAACCTGATTAAGTAATACCTGATAGTTAGTTCGTCCCGGACAAGGACTAATATCATATGGTACCCGTACTTTAGAAAAATATTTATACATTATAAATTTATTCATTCAAAAATCATCTTTCAAAAATGTTATCGGTCGACCTTGAAGTTATCGGAAAACAAGCTTTATACAAAAGCTATATAGAAAACGTCTTTGCAAGGATAATAAATCTACCGCTGGCTAATACTGTTCCTTCCCGTCCTAGAGTAAGGTCTCTCACCTACTGGTAACCTGCATCACAAATGAGTCATGAGTAACTAATTTACTCAGTGAGTCTAATCCCGCGCCCCAATATCTATCAATAATATCCCGAGCAATGAACTCCATTTGCATGCAGTGGAAATATATTCCATAACTATTAATTATATTTATAATGCTTTTCATTCTATCAATGTGAATCTTATCTTAAACATCACCTCCACGATACCCGCCATTCACTCATACATATAATATATATATACTAAACCCGAAAAACCACCAAGGCTAACCGAGCCTAGCGGGAAAATAACTATAACCATCATCTCCATCAGATATTCAAAGATTGAATATCTAACGCTGCATGCAGTTACACGGCCTCCAGGGTGCGACCCCATCATCGTGTCTTCGTGACCTTGTTCGATATCGCAGGACCAATTCACGGCAACGCGGGAAGTTTTGGAGAGTGAGTATACAATAAGACTTCACATGAATTATGCTTATATACTTAGTATTATACTTATATATTAGTACTTGAGAACAAGTACTAAGGCTCGGGATAAACCTCAAATAATAATTCATAATATTTCTTAAGTGTTTACATAAGTAAACACCTCACATTCAATTATAGATTAAGAGACTTTGCTTATCAATCATCCATATTCAGTATGCAATCATGCATACTCATTCATAACTTATTCATCATATATCTAGACTCACCATTGAATCCATGAGATTGGCTAAGGAAGACTAGACTCGAGCTCAAGCTAATCACACTCCACTTCACTTCTGATTCAGAAAGTCCACAAGGAAGATCTGGTTGATCCCACTACTGACCTCAAACATCTAAACCAATAACAGAACGGTTGGAACAAAGGTGAATCAGTCCGGTCCAAGCTATTACAATTTAAATCGGTTTATAACAGCTCAGCTCATGCTCAGTTAAGTCCGGTTCTAAACAGTTTACAACAGCTTAACTTGGTTCTACTCAGACTAGATCAGTTCAAAACAAGTTCAGATCATAGACAGCACGGCTCAGATCAGTACTAGACAAGATCAAATCTGTTTGGTTCAGAACATTAATAATCCGGCAGTTCGGTTCAAGCTAACTAATTAAATCAATTCAGTTTAAGCTCGGTTCTACTCTTCCTATATCAGATCAGCTCAGTTCAGACAAGGTGGATTCAGGACAGGATTAAATCTGTCCGGTTAAATCCAATCAGTTCATAAAGGCTTAGCTAGCGGTTCTATGAAACTGATTCAATCATAAACCAAAAACAAACTGAATTGTGCAGGAGCTTAGATAACTGATCCACACAGGTTATTAAACACACAACACACGTTCTGATATGAACATGGCTGAATCATAAAGCTGAAGCTTACCACAAGAACCCACGGTTATTTGATCTCAGATGGTGCCCCTCCTCCAAGCTTAGCTCATAGCTAAACCGATTAAAAGAGAGAGATAAGGTTAAGTTAAAACTCAAACAGAACAGAGCATGGCTTAGGGTTTACTCCAGACATAAAGCTTCACTAGAACTAATCTGATCAAACTGATCCAAACAAACTGATTGAATGCCTTACCGGTTTAATACTCAATACTGATAAGTTGTGGACTGGTCTCATGGATCTCCTGAACAATCTACAAATCTTCCACACACCACAGCCACTGATTAAAGTCACAATAAGGTTAGAAAGGGTCGTCCATGCTCCTGTGTTTAACTCTGATTTTTCCTTAATTTTTCTCTGATTTTTCCTCTCAAACTCTTACTGATTTTTCTCTCAAACTCTTACTGATTTTTCTCTTGTTTTCCTTCTGTAACAGGACGTCCAGAGGAGAGAAGATGGTGTTTTCTAGCATGAGGAGTTACTTCAGACAAGGGTTTGCTCCCACACAAGGCAGAGCTGAGGCTAGACAGCTGGAGACATGCTTCAGCACACCAAGCAGCACAAGCAGCTGAACTTTTCCTTCCCATGAAGAAAGCTGCAAGCAGCTGAAGCAAGTAACTGGTGACTTGCACATGATTAACTCATTAACCAAGCAGGCAGGCAGGAAGGTGCATGGCACATGACTGGTAAAGCAAGCAAGCAGGTGAATTCATTGGTTCGTGAGGGTTATTACAATATCAGCATATCATTATGTATAGGTTGATTTTTCATGGCCTCATGGACCAGTTTGGACAGTTCTTGATCCATCCAGGCGGTACGGATTGCTCATCGTATCAGCTTACCAGAACGTATGGGTCATTTTTCATGTACTGATGTGACCATTTTGGACAGTCCATGGTCCGTTGAGTTAAATCATTCCATTCAGTACAGTTAAGGCTGATCATATCACCCTATTAGTATGTATGGGTCGATTTTTCATCGCCTGATGGACCAGTCTGGACAGTCCTTGGTCCTTCCAGGCAGTACGGACGGCTGATCTTATTAGCCTATCAGTACGTATGGGTCATTTTTCATGTACTGATGGGACCAATCCGAAGAGTCCATGGTCCGTTGAGTTATATCCTTCCATTCAGTACGGATAAGCCTGATCATATCAGCCTATCAGTAAATTTGGGTCGATTTTTCATGGCCTGATGGACTAGTCTGGACAGTCCTTGGTGCTTCCAGGCAGTATGGATGCTGATCGTATCAGCCTATCAGTACGTATGGGTCATTTTTCATGTACTGATGGGACCAGTCGGGACAGTCCATGGTCTGTTGAGTTAAACCCTTCCATTCAGTACGGATAAGGCTGATCATATTAGCCTATGAGTAAGTATGGGTCGATTTTTCATGGCTTGATGGACAAGTATGGACAGTCCTTGGTCCACCCAGGCAGTATGGATGGGTGATCATATAAGTCTATCAGAACGTATGGGTCATTTTACATTTACTGATGGGACTCGTCTGGACAGTCCATGGTCCGTTGAATTAAATCCTTCCATTTGGTACGGGTAAGGCGGATCATATCAGCATATCAGTACGTATGGGTTGATTTTTCATGGCCTGATGCACCAGTCTGGACAGTCCTTGGTCCTTCCAGGCAGTATGGATGGCTGATCGTATCAGCCTATCATTACATATGGGTCATTTTTCATGTACTGATGCGACCTGTCCAGACAGTCCATCGTCTGCTGAGTTAAATCCTTCCATTTAGTACGGTTAAGGCTGATCATATCAGCATATCAATATCTATGGGTTGATTTTTCATGGCCTAATGGACCAGCCTTGAAAGTCTTTGGTCCATCCAGGCGGTACGGATTGCTGATCGTATAAGCCTATCTGAACATATGGGTAATTTTTCATGTACTGATGGGACCATTCTGGACAGTCCATGGTCCGTTGAGTTAAATCCTTCCATTCAGTACAGTTAAGGCTGATCATATCAGCCTATTAGTATGTATGGGTCGATTTTTTTTCACCTGTTGGACCAGTCTGGACAGTCCTTGGTCCTTCCAGGTAGTACGCATGGCTGATCGTATTAGCCTATTAGTACGTATGGGTCAATTTTCATGTACTGATGGGACCAATCCGTACAGTCCATGGTCCGTTGAGTTATATCCTTCCATTCAGTACGGATAAGGCTGATCCTATCAGCCTATCAATAAATTTGGGTCGATTTTTCATGGCCTGATGGACCAGTCTGGACAGTCCTTGGTCCTTCCAGACAGTACGGATGGCTGATCGTATCAGCCTATCAGTACGTATGGGTCATTTCTCATGTACTGATGGNTATATCCTTCCATTCAGTACGGATAAGGCTGATCCTATCAGCCTATCAATAAATTTGGGTCGATTTTTCATGGCCTGATGGACCAGTCTGGACAGTCCTTGGTCCTTCCAGACAGTACGGATGGCTGATCGTATCAGCCTATCAGTACGTATGGGTCATTTCTCATGTACTGATGGGACTAGTCGGGACAGTCCATGGTCTGTTGAGTTAAACCCTTCCATTCAGTACGGATAAGGCTGATCATATTAGCCTATCAGTATGTATGGGTCGATTTTTCATGGCCTGATGGACCAGTATGGACAGTCCTTGGTCCACCCAGGCAGTACGGATGGGTGATCACATAAGTCTATCATAACATATGGGTCATTTTACATTTACTGAGGGGACTCGTCTGGACAGCCCATGGTCCGTTGAATTAAATCCTTCCATTCGGTACGGATAAGGCTGATCATATCAGCATATCAGTACGTATGGTTTGATTTTTCATGGCCTGATGCACCAGTCTGGACAGTCCTTGGTCCTTCCAGGCAGTATGGATGGCTGATCGTATCAGCCTATCATTACGTATGGGTCCTTTTTCATGTACCGATGCGACCTGTCCAGACAGTCCATCGTCTGCTGAGTAAAATCCTTCCATTAAGTACGGTTAAGGCTGATCATATCAGCATATCAGTATCTATGGGTTGATTTTTCATGGCCTAATGGACCAGCCTGGAAAGTCCTTGGTCCATCCAGGCGGTACGGATTGCTGATCGTATAAGCCTATCAGAACATATGGGTCATTTTTCATGTACTGATGGAACCATTCTGGACATTCCATGGTCTGTTGAGTTAAATCCTTTCATTCAGTACGGTTAAGGCTGATCATATCAGCCTATTAGTATGTACGGGTCGATTTTTCATGGTGTAATGGACTAATCTGGACAATCCTTGGTCCGACCAGGCAGTACGGATGGCTGATCGTATAGGCCTATCATAACGTATGCGTCATTTTTCATGTACTGATGGGTCCATGTTAGATTGAGTTAAATTCTTCCATTCAGTACTGATAAGCCTGATCATATCAGCCTATCAGTACGTGTGGGTCAATTTTTCATGTCCTGATGGACAAGTCTGGACAGTCCTTGGTACGTTGAGTTATATCCTTCCATTCAGTACGGATAAGGCTGATCATATCAGCCTATCAGTACATATGGGTCGATTTTTCATGGCCTGATGGACCAGTCTGGACAGTCCTTGGTCCTTCCAGGCAGTATGGATAGCTGATCGTATCAGCCTATCAGTACGTATGGGTCATTTTTCATGTACTGATGGGACCAGTCCAGACAGTCCATCGTCCGTTGAGTTAAATCTTTCCATTCAGTACGGTTAAGTCTGATCATATCAGCAGATCAGTATGTATGGGTTGATTTTTCGTGGCCTGATGGACCAGTCTGGACAGTCCTTTGTCCATCCAGGCGGTACGGATTGCTGATCGTATCAGCCTACCAGAATGTATGGGTCATTTTTCATGTACTGATGGGACCATTCTGGACAGTCCATGGTCCGTTGAGTTAAATCCTTCCATTCAGTACAGTTGAGGCTGATCATATCAGCCTATTAGTATGTATGGGTCGTTTTTTCATCGCTTGATGGACCATTCTGGACAGTCCTTGGTCCTTCCAGGCAGTACGGATGGCTGATCGTATTAGCCTATCATAACGTATGAGTCATTTTTCATTTACTGATGGGACCAATCCGGACAGTCCATGGTCCGTTGAATTAAATCCTTCCATTCGGTACGGATAAGGCTGATCATATCAGCATATCAGTACGTATGGGTTGATTTTTCATGGCCTGATGCACCAGTCTGGACAATCCTTGGTCCTTCCAGGCAGTATGGATGGGTGATCGTATCAGCCTATCATTACGTATGGGTCATTTGTCATGTACTGATGCGACGGTCCAGACAGTCCATCATCCGCTGAGTTAAATCCTTCCATTTAGTACGGTTAAGGCTGATCATATCAGCATATCAATATGTATGGGTTGATTTTTCATGGCCTAATGGACCAGCCTGGACAGTCCTTGGTCCATCCAGGCTGTACGGATTGCTGATCGTATCAGCCTATCAGAACATATGGGTCAGTTTTCATGTACTGATGGGACCATTCTCGACAGTCCATGGTCCGTTGAGTTAAATCCTTTCATTCAGTACGGTTAAGGCTGATCATATCAGCCTATTAGTATGTATGGGTCTATTTTTCATGGTATAATGGAATAATCTGGACAATCCTTGGTCCGACCAGGCAGTACGGATGGCTGATCGTATAGCCCTATCATAACGTATGCGTCATTTTTCATGTACTGATGGGACCAGTCTGGACAGTCCACGTTAGATTGAGTTAAATTCTTCCATTCAGTACTGATAAGGCTGATCATATCAGTCTATCAGTACGTGTGGGTCAATTTTTCATGGCCTGATGGACCAGTCTGGACAGTCCTTGGTCCTTCCAGGCAGTACGGATGGCTGATCGTATTATCCTATCATAACGTATGCGTCATTTTTCATGTACTAATGGGACCAATCCGGACAGGCCATGGTCCGTTGAGTTATATCCTTCATTCAGTACGGATAAGGCTTATCATATCAGCCTATCAGTAAATTTGGGTCGTTTTTTCATGGCCTGATGGACCAGTCTGGACAGTCCTTGGTCCTTCCAGGCAGTATGGATGGCTGGCCGTATCAGCCTATCTGTATGTATGGGTCATTTTTCATGTACTGATGGGACCAGTCGGGACAGTCCATGGTCTCTTGAGTTAAACCCTTCCATTCAGTACGGATAAGGCTGATCATATCAGCCTATCAGTAAATTTGGGTCGATTTTTCATGGCCTGATGGACCAGTCTTGACAGTCCTTGGTCCTTCCAGGCAGTATGGATGGCTGATCGTATCAGCCTATCAGTATGTATGGGTCATTTTTCATGTACTGATGGGACCAGTCGGGACAGTCCATGGTCCGTTGAGTTAAACCCTTCCATTCAGTACGGATAAGGCTGATCATATTAGCCTATCAGTATGTATGGGTCGATTTTTCATGGCCTGATGGACCAGTATGGACAGTCCTTGGTCCACCAGGCAGTACGGATGGGTGATCATAAAAGTCTATCAGAACGTATGGGACATTTTACATTTACTGATGGGACTCGTCTGGACAGTCCATGGTCCGTTGAATTAAATCCTTCCATTCGGTACGGATAAGGATGATCATATCAGCATATCAGTACGTATGGGTTGATTTTTCATGGCCTGATGCACCAGTCTGGACCATCCTTGGTCCTTCCAGGCAGTATGGAAGGCTGATCGTATCAGCCTATCATTACATATGGGACATTTGTCATGTACTGATGCGACCTGTCCAGACAGTCCATCGTCCACTGAGTTAAATCCTTCCATTTAGTATGGTTAAGGCTGATCATATCAGCATATCAATATGTATGGGTCAGTTTTCATGTACTGATGCGACTAGTCCGGACAGTCCATGATCCGTTGAGTTAAATCCTTTAATTCAGTACGGTTAAGGCTGATCATATCATCATATCAGTATGTATGGGTTGATTTTTCATGGCCTGATGGAACAGTCTGGACAGTCCTTGGTCCTTCCAGGCAGTACGGATGGCTGATCGTATTAGCCTATCATAACGTATGCGTCATTTTTCATGTACTGATGGGACCAATCCGGACAGTCGATGGTCCGTTGAGTTATATCCTTCCATTCACTACAGATAAGGCTGATCATATCAGCCTATCAGTAAATTTGGGTCGATTTTTCATGGCCTGATGGACCAGTCTGGACAGTCATTGGTCCTTCCAGGCAGTATGGATGGCTGACCGTATCAGCCTATCTGTATGTATGGGTCATTTTTCATGTACTGATGGGACCAGTCGGGACAGTCCATGGTCCGTTGAGTTAAACCCTTCCATTCAGTACGGATAAGGCTGATCATATCAGCCTATCAGTAAATTTGGGTCGATTTTTCATGGCATGATGGACCAGTCTGGACAGTCCTTGGTCCTTCCAGGCAGTATGGATTACTGATCGTATCAGCCTATCAGTATGTATGGGTCATTTTTCATGTACAGATGGGACCAGTCAGGACAGTCCATGGTCCGTTGAGTTAAACCCTTCCATTCAGTACGGATAAGGCTGATCATATCAGCCTATCAGTAAATTTGGGTCGATTTTTCATGGCATGATGGACCAGTCTGGACAGCCCTTGGTCCTTCCAGGCAGTATGGATGGCTGATCGTATCAGCCTATCAGTATGTATGGGTCATTTTTCATGTACAGATGGGACCAGTCGGGACAGTCCATGGTCCGTTGAGTTAAACCCTTCCATTCAGTACGGATAAGGCTGACCATATTAGCCTTTCAGTATGTATGGGTCGATTTTTCATGGCCTGATGGACCAGTATGGACAGTCCTTGGTCCACCAGGCAGTACGGATGGGTGGTCATATAAGTCTATCAGAACGTATGGGACATTTTACATTTACTGATGGGACTCGTCTGGACAGTCCATGGTCCGTTGAATTAAATCCTTCCATTTGGTACGGATAAGGCTGATCATATCAGCATATCAATACGTGGGTTGATTTTTCATGGCCTGATGCACCAGTCTGGACAATCCTTGGTCCTTCCAGGCAGTATGGATTTCTGATCGTATCAGCCTATCATTACATATGGGTCATTTGTCATGTACTGATGCGACCTGTCCAGACAGTCCATCGTCCGCTGAGTTAAATCCTTCCATTTAGTACAGTTAAGGCTGATCGTATTAGCCTATCAGTATGTGTGGGTGATTTTTCATGTACTGATAGGACCAGTCCAGACAGTCCATGGTCCGTTGAGTTATATCCTTCCATTCAGTACGGATAAGGCTGATCATATCATCCTATCAGTACATATGGGTCGATTTTTCATGGCTTGATGGACCAGTCTAGACAGTCCTTGGTCCTTCCAGGCAGTATGGATAGATGATCGTATCAGACTATCAATACATATGGGTCATTTTTCATGTACTGATGGGACCAGTCCAGACAGTCCATCGTCCGTTGAGTTAAATCTTTCCATTCAGTGCGGTTAAGGCTGATCATATCAGCAGATCATTATGTATGGCTTGATTTTTCATGGCCTGATGGACCAGTCTGGACAGTCCTTGGTCCATCC
>MU107882.1:0-13617 GCA_012274485.2 Sinapis alba | reverse complement strand
GTACTGATGACTGATACGATCAGCCATCCGTACTGCCTGAATGGACCAAGGACTGTCCAGACTTGTCCATCAGGCCATAAAAAATCGACCCATAAGTATTGATAGGCTTATATGATCAGCTTTATCCATACTGAATGGATAGATTTAATTCAACGAACCATGGACTGTCCGGACTGGTCCCATTAGTACATGAAAAAATGACCCATACGTACTGATAGGCTGATACGGTCAGCCATCCGTACTGCCTGGAAGGACCAAGGACTGTCTAGACTTGTCCAAATGGCCATGAAAAATCAACCCATAAGTATTAATATTATCAGCCTTATCCGTACTGAAAGGAAGGATTTAACTCGACCATGGACTGTCCAGACTGGTCCCACCTATACATGAAAAATGAGCCATATGTACTGATGACTGATACGGTCAGCCATCCGAACTGCCTGGATGGACCAAGGACTGTCCAGACTGGTCCATCAGGCCATGAAAAAATGACCCGTAAGTATTGATAGGCTTTTATGATCAGCTTTATCCATACTGAATGGAAGAATTTAACTCAACGGACCATGGACTGTCCGGACTGGTCCCATTAGTACATGAAAAAATGACCCATACTTACTGATAGGCTGATACGATCAGCCATCTGTACTGCCTGGAAGGACCAAGGACTGTCCAGACTTGCCCAACAGGCCATGAAAAATCAACCCATAAGTATTGATATTATCAGCCTTATCCGTACTAAAAGGAAGGATTTAACTCGACCATGGACTGTCTAGACTGGTCCCACCTATACATAAAAAATGAGCCATATGTACTGATGACTGATACGGTCAGCCATCTGTACTGCCTGGATGAACCAGGGACTGTCCAGACTGGTCCATCAGGCCATGAAAAATTGACTTATAAGTGTTGATAAGCTTATATGATCAGCTTTATCCATACTGAATGGAAGGATTTAATTCAACAAACCAAGGACTGTCCAGACTGGTCCCATTAGTACATGAAGAAATGACCCATACGTACTGATAGGCTGATACGATCAGCCATCCGTACTGCCTGGAAGGACCAAGGACTGTCCAGACTTGTCCAACAGGCCATGAAAATCAACCCATAAGTATTGATATTATCAGCCTTATCCGTACTGAAAGGAAGGATTTAACTCGACCATGGACTGTCCAGACTGGTCCCACCTATACATTAAAAATTAGCCATACATACTGATGACCGATACGATCATCCATCTGTACTGCCTGGATGGACCAAGGACTTTCCAGGCTGGTCCATCAGGCCGTGAAAAATTGACCCATAAGTAATGATAGGCTTATATGATCAGCTTTATCACTACTGAATGGAAGGATTTAATTCAATGGACCATGGACTGTCCGGATTGGTCCCATTAGTACAGGAAAAATGACCCATACGTACTGATTGGCTGATACGATCAGCCAGCCGTACTGCTTGGATGGGCCAAGGACTGTCCAGACTTGTCCACCAGGCCATGAAAAATCGACCCATAAGTATTGATAGGCTTATATGATCAGCGTTATCCATACTAAATGGAAGGATTTAATTCAACATACCATGCACTGTCCGGACTGGTCCCATTAGTGAATGAAAAATAACCCATACGTACTGATAGGCTGATACGATCATTCATCCGTACTGCATGGATGAACCAAGAACTGTCCAGACTGGTCAATCAGGCCATGAAAAATCGACCCTTAAGTATTGATAGGCCTATATGATCAGCCTTATCCATAGTGAATTGAAGGATTTAATTCAACGGACCATGGATTGTCCGGACTGGTCCCATTAGTACATGAAAATGACCATACGTACTGATAGGCTGATACGAACAGCCATCCATACTGCCTAGAAAGACCAGGGACTGTCTAGACTGGTCCATCAGATCATGGAAAATTGACCCATACGTACTGATAGGCTGATATGATCAGCCTTATCCGTCTTGAATGGAAGTAGTTAACTCAGTGGACCATGGACTGTTCAGACTGGTCCCATTAGTACATGAAAAATGACGCATACGTACTGATAGGCTAATACGATCAGCCATCCGTACTGCCTAAAAGGACCAAGGACTGTCCAGACTGGTCCATCAAGCCATGAAAAATCGACCCACACGTACTGATAGGCTGATATTATCAGTCTAATCGGTACTGAAAGGAAGGATTAAACTCAACGGACCATGTACTATCCAGACTGGTCCCACCTATACATGAAGAATGAGTTATACGTACTGATGACTGATACGATCAGCCATCCGTACTGCCTGGATGGACCAAGGACTGTCCAGACTGGTCCATCAGGCCATAAAAAATCGACCCATAAGTATTGATAGGCTTATATGATCAGCCTTATGCATACTAAATGGAAGGCTTTAATTCAACGGACCATGGACTGTCCGGACTTGTCCCATTAGTACATGAAAAATGACCCATACATACTGATATTCTGATACAATCAGACATCCGTACTGCTTGGAAGGACCAAGGACTGTCCAGACTTGTCCAACATGCCATGAAAAATAACCCCATAAGTATTGATATTATCAGCCTTATCCGTACTGAAAGGAAGGATTTAACTCGACCATGGACTGTCCAGACTGGTCCCACCTATACATGAAAAATGAGCCATATGTACTGATGACTGATACGGTCAGCTATCCGTACTGCCTGGATGGACCAAGGACTGTCCAGACTGGTCCATCAGGCCATGAAAAAATAACCCATAAGTTTTGATAGGCTTATATGATCAGCTTTATCCATACTGAATGGAAGGATTTAATTCAACGGACCATGGACTGTCCGTTCTGGTCCTATTGGAACATAAAAAATGCCCCATACGTACTGATAGCCTGATACGATCAGCGATCCGTACTGCCTGGAAGGACTAAGGATTGTCCAGACTGGTCCATCAGGCCATGAAAAATCGACCCACAAGTATTGATAGGCTTATATGATCAGCCTTGTCCATAGTGAATGGGAGGATTTGATTCAAAGGACCGTGGACTGTCCGGACTGGTCCCATCAGTACATGAAAAATGACCCATACTTACTGATAGGCTGATACGATCAGCCATCCGTACTGCCTGGATGGACTAAGGACTGTCCAGACTAGTCCATCAGGCCATCAAAAATCAACCCATAGGAACTGATAGGCTGATACGATCAGCCTTAACCGTAATGAATTGTAGGATTTAACTCAACATACCATGGAATGTCCGGACTGGTCCCATCAGTAGATGAAAAATTATCCATACGTACTGATAGGAAGATAGGATCATCCATCCGTACTGCATGGATTGACCAAGGGCTGTCAAGACTGGTCCATCAGGCCATGAAAAATCGACCCACACTTATTGATTGCCTTATATAATCAGCCTTATCCTTACTGAATGGAAGGATTTAACTCAACGGACCATGGTCTGTCTAGAATGGTCCCATCAGTACATGAAAAATGACCCATACGTACTGATAGGCTGATACGATCAGCCATCCGTACTGCATGGATGGACCAAGGACTCTCCAGACTGGTCCATCAGGCCATGAAAAATCGACCCACACGTACTGGTAGGCTGATATGATCACCCTTAACCGTACTGAATGGAAGGATTTAACTCTACATACCATGGACTGTCCAGACTGGTAAATCAGTACATGAAAAACTGACCCATACGTACTGATAGGCTGATACATTCAGGCTTCCGTACTGTCTGGAAGGACCAAGGACTGTCCAGACTGGTCATTCAGGCCATGAAAAATTGACCCACACGTACTGATAGGCTGATATTGTAACATCCCAAAACCTCAAGCCCAAAATTTCATAGGCAAACGGGCCTGTCTACGGCCCATGTGCCAAAAACCTAGGGTTTCACCCCCCTTTCCCTATAAAAGGAACTGCAACCCCTTCTGTTTCTGCATCAGAAACTTGAAGCAAAGCTCTGCAGAGAAGTCCCGGGAGATCAGAAACCCTAGCCGTCGAGCTTCCCCCCTGCGCCGTCTCTCTCTCTCCGCGTGCCTCTCTCTCTCTTCTCTCTCTCCTCTTCTGCGTCTCTCTCTCTCCCTCTCCTTGCCGTCGCCGAGTGGTGGTGGTGTGGTGGTGACCAGATCTCGTTTCCTTGTTCCCTTGCTCCAGATCTCTAGATCCAGATCCAGATCCAGAACCCAAATCTCTAAGGTGAGGTGATTCGATCCCAGATCTGTTCTATTATTCTCAGCATTCTTTATGTTGGAACTAGGGTTTGGTTAGACCCTGTTTGTGAGTTAGGTTGATAGATCATAATGGGAGTTAGGGTGATAGATGAATGGATCATGATGCATAAGAACCTTCACACTGTTTAAAAGGACTTAATGGACTGCCTTGTTTGTTGTGATGAATGATATGAATGTTTATATGATTGTGTGGTTGGTTGATCTGATTCTATGTGATGATTGAGATGAGAAGCTAGGTTGTTAGAAAGAATTGCACGCCTAGGGTGATAGTGAAGGTTCCATTTGGTATGAAGTGCCAAATGGTATCCTTTAAAGAATGGTATGAGTGAATGATGGTTGTAAAGTGTTTTGTGTGGGACACCGAGAACGGGTGGCGTCTAGTGGTCGAGTCAAATGAGAAATGAGAATGAGAATGAGAAATGAGAAATGAGAAATGAGAAATGAGAAATGAGAAATGAGAAATGAGAAATGAGAAATGAGAAATGAGAAATGAGAAATGAGAAATGAGAAATGAGAAATGAGAAATGAGAAATGAGAAATGAGAATGAGAATGAGAATGAGAATGAGAATGAGAATGAGAATGAGAATGAGAATGAGAATGAGAATGAGAATGAGAATGAGAATGAGAATGAGAATGAGAATGAGAATGAGAATGAGAATGAGAATGAGAATGAGAATGAGAATGAGAATGAGAATGAGAATGAGAATGAGAATGAGAATGAGAATGAGAATGAGAATGAGAATGAGAATGAGAATGAGAATGAGAATGAGAATGAGAATGAGAATGAGAATGAGAATGAGAATGAGAATGAGAATGAGAATGAGAATGAGAATGAGAATGAGAATGAGAAAAAGAAAGAGAAAGAGAAAGAGAAAGAGAAAGAGAAAGAGAATGAGAATGAGAATATGAATTAATATCGAGTCAATGAATTGTTTGTAGTCCTGTTTGAGACACCGATAACGGGTGGCGTCTAGAGGTAGGACCCGCAGGACAGTAGCCTAACAAGAGGTACCTGCGGGTGAGTTGCCGTGAGAGAGCGCCGGATGAGGCACTCACGGTAGAGTTGCCGTGAGAGAGCGCCGGATGACGCACTCACGGTAGAGTACCACGAGAGAGCGCCGTTCGAGGCACTTGTGGTAGAGATGAGAACCACAGGTAGAGCGCCGGATGAGGCAACCGTGGTAGCCACAGGTAGAGCGCCGGCTGAGGCAACCGTGGTAGTAGGGGCGCCATAAGATTGAGTCAATGCCGAGTCGTGGCATAATTATGGCTATTAAGACCGGGGTGGCAGACAGTGCCAGAGAGAGTGCCAACGAGCTGCAACTCGGATAGCCATTTAGGAGATGGGGGACAGTCAGCGAACGTAAGATCTCCCTGGAACCGCCGCTACGTGGAGGGACACCGTAGCGTGCACTAGGTCCTTACTGTTTTGGTGTCAGTCCTTTGTATGCGAGTCGTCTGTCGGGTCAGTCTAATCATTTGCTTGGCAATGACTGAGATCATTGTATTGTATGATCGCTAGGTTGATACAAATGCATAATAATGTGATGTCTTGAAATGTCAAGTTGCTTTGATTGATTGTAGTGGCTAGCCAGACTTCTTTCCCGCATCGAGTAGTGTAGAGTGTCATGCGGGGAGACTGGTCTAGAGTCACTTCACTGAGTATTTCAATACTCACTCCCTCCTTTTCCATTTCCATGTGCGCAGGACTGTAAGTAGAAGTATATGGATATGGATATGGGTTGGTTTTCAAAAGAACATTGCGTCCGTCGACTCTTGGGACCAGTATGTGGACACGTTGGGTGTCTAAATTGAGTAGACGCGTGTCCATGACTCTCGCTTGTTAACTCCGGTCGGACGCCGGGGGAGCGGGATGTTACAGATATGATCAGCCTTATCCATACTAAATGGAAGGATTTAACTCAACGGACCATGGACTGTCCAGACTGATCCCATCAGTACATGGAAAATGACCCATACGTACTGATAGGCTGATACGATCAGCCATCTGTACTTCCTGGAAGGACCAAGGACTGTCCAGACTAGTCCATCTGGCCATGAAAAATCTACCCACACGTACTGATAGGCTGATATGATCAGCCTTATCCGTGCTGACTGGAAGGATTTAACTCAACCGACCATGGACTGTCTAGACTGGTCCCATCAGTACATGAAAAATGACCCATACGTACTGATATTCTGATAGGATCATCCATTCGTACTGCCTCGATGGACCAAGGACTGTCCAGACTGGTCATTCAGGCAATGAAAAATCTACCCGTACGTACTGATAGGCTGATACGATCAGCCTTATCATACTGAATGGAAAGATTTAACTCACCGGACCATGGACTGTCCAGACTGGTCCAACCTATACATGAAAAATGACTCATACGTACTGATGACTGATACGATCAGCCATCCAAACTGCTTGGGTGGACCAAGGACTGTCTAGACTTACTGATAGGATGATATGATCAGCGTTATCTATAATGAATGGAAGGATTTAACTTAACAGACCATGGACTGTCTAGACTGGTCCCATCAATACATAAAAATTACCCATACGTACTGATAGGCTGATATGATCAGCCATCCGTACTGCCTGGATGGACCAAGGACTGTCCAGACTGGTCCATAAAGCCATGAAAAATCGACCCACACGTACTGATAGGCTGATATGATCAGCCTTAACCGTACTGAATGGAAGGATTTAACTCAACATACCATGGACTGTCCAGACTGGTCCATCAGTATATGAAATATTGACCCATACGTACTGATAGGCTTATACAATCAGCCTTCCGTACTGCCTGGAAGGACCAAAGACTGTCCAGACTGGTCATTCAGGCCATGAAAATCGACCCACACATACTTACAGGATGATACGATCAGCCTTATCCATACTGAATGGAAGGATTTAACTCAACGGACCATGGACTGTCCATGATCCCATCAGTACATGGAAAATGACCCATACCTACATATAGGCTGATACGATCAGCCAGCCGTACTTCCTAGAAGAACCAAGGATTGTCCAGACTAGTCCATCTGGCCATGAAAAATCTACCCACACGTATAATCAGCCTTATCCGTACTGAATGGAAGGATTTAACAAAACGGACCATGGACTGTCCATACTGGCCCCATCAGTACATGAAAAAAGAACCATACGTACTGATAGGATGATACGATCAGCCATCCGTACTGCCTGGATGGACAAAGGACTGTCCAGACTGGTCCATCAGGCCATGAAAAATCGACCCACACGTACTGATAGGCTTACATGATCAGCCTTATCTATACTGAATGGAAGGATTTAATTCAACGGACCATGGACTGTCCAGACTGGTCCGATTAGTACATGAAAGATGACCCATACATACTGATAGGCTGTTACGATCAGCCATCAGTACTGCCTGGAAGGACCAAGGACTGTCCAGACTGGTCCATCATGCCATTAAAAATCGACCCACACGTACTGAGAGGCAGATATGATCGGCCTTATACGTACTGAACGGAAGGATTTAACTCAACGGACCATGGACTGTCCAGACTGGCCCCATCAATACATGAAAAATGAACAATACGTACTGATAGGCTGATACGATCAGCCATCCGTACTGCCTGGATGGACCAAGGACTGTCCAGACTGGTCCATCAGGCCATGAAAAATCAAATGACACGTACTGATAGGCTGATATGATCAGCCTTATCCATACTGAATGGAAGGATTTAACTCAACGGACCATGGACTGTCTAGACTGGTCCCATCGGTACATAAAAAATGACCCATACGTACTGATAGGCTGATAGGATCATCCATATGTACTGCATGGACTGTCTAGACTTGTCCATCAAGCCATGAAAAATCGACCCACACATACTGATAGGCTGATATGATCAGCCTTAACCGTACTGAATGGAAGGATTTAACTCAACATACCATGGACTGTCCAGACTGTGCATCAGTACATCAAAACCTGACCCATACGTATTGTTAGGCTGATACAATCAGCCTTCCGCACTGCCTGGAAGGACCAAGGACTGTCCAGACTGGTCATTCAGGCCATGAAGAATCGACCCACATGTACTGATAGGCTGATATGATCAGCCTTGTCCATACTGAATGGAAGGATTTAACTCAACGGACCATGGACTGTCCAAACTTATCCCATCAGTACATGGAAAATAACCCATACGTACTGATAGGCTGATACTATCAGCCATCCGTACTTCCTCAAAGGACCAAGCACTGTCCAGACTAGTCCATCTGGCCACGAAAAATCTACCCACATGTATTGATAAGCTCATATGATCAGCCGTATCCGTACTGAATGGAAGGATTTAACTTAATGGACCTTGGACTGTCCAGACTGCCCCCATCAGTACATGAAAAATGAACAATACGTATTGATAGGATGATACGATTAGCCATCCGTACAACCTGGATGGACCAAGGACTGTCCAGACTTGTCCATCAGGCCATGAAAAATCAACCCTCACGTACTGATAGGCTGGTATGATCAGCCTTATCTGTACTGAATGGAAGGATTTAACTCAACGGACCATGGACTGTCTAGACTGGTCCCATCAGTACATAAAAAATGACCCATACATACTGATAGGCTGATAGGATCATCCATTCGTAATGCCTGGATGGACCGAGGACTGCCTAGACTGGTCATCCAGGCCATGAAAAATCGACCCACACGTACTGAAAGGCTGATATATCAGCCTTATCCATACTTAATGGAAGGATTTAACTCAACGGACCATGGACTGTCCAGACTTGTCCCATTAGTACATGAAAAATGGTCCATACGTACTGATAGGCTGATACGATCAGCCATCCGTACTGCCTGGATGGACCAAGGACTGTCTAGACTGGTCCATCAGGCCATGAAAAATCGACCCACAGATACTGATAGGCTTACATGATCAGCCTTATCTATACTGAATGGAGGGATTTAATTCAACGGACCATGGACTGTCCAGACTGGTCCGATTAGTACATGAAAATGACCCATACGTACTGATAGGCTGTTACGATCAGCCATCAGTACTGCCTGGAAGGACCAAGGACTGTCCAGACTGGTCCATCATGCCATTAAAAATCGACCCATACGTACTGATAGGCTGATATGATCAGCCTTAACCAGGAAAGGATAGGCTGAATGGAAGGATTTAACTCAACGGACCATGGACTGTCCAGAATGGCCCCATCAGTACATGAATAACTTACTCATACGTACTGATAGGCTGATACAATCAGCCATCCGTACTGCCTGGATGGACCAAGGACTGTCATGACTGGTCCATCAGGCCATGAAAAATCGACCCACACGTACTGATAGGCTGATATGACAGCCTTATCCTTACTGAATCGAAGGATTTAACTCAACGAACCATGGGCTCTCCAGACTGGTCCCATCAGTACATGAAAAATGACCCATACGTACTGGTAGGCTGATACGATTAGCCATTTGTACTGCTTGGAAGGACCAAGGACTGTCTAAAATGGTCCATCAGGCCATGAAAAATCGACCCACCCATACTGATAGGCTTACATTATCAGCCTTATCTATACTGAATGGAAGGATTTAATTCAACGGACCATGGACTGTCCAGACTGGTCCGATTAGTACATGAAAATGACCCATACGTACTGATAGGCTGTTACGATCAGCCATCAGTACTGCCTGGAAGGACCAAGGACTGTCCAGACTGGTCCATCATGCCATTAAAAATCGACCCATACGTACTGATACGCTGATATGATCAGCCTTAACCAGGAAAGGATAGGCTGAATGGAAGGATTTAACTCAACGGACCATGGCCTGTCCAGACTGGTCCCATCTGTACATGAAAAACTTACCCATACGTACTGATTGGCTGATACAATCAGCCATCCGTACTGCCTGGATGGACCAAGGACTGTCCTGACTGGTCCATCAGGCCATGAAAAATCGACCCACACGTACTGATAGGCTGATATGATCAGCGTTATCCTTACTGAGTCGAAGGATTTGACTCAACGAACCATGGACTGTCTAGACTGGTCCCATCGGTACATGAAAAATGACCCATACGTACTGATAGGCTGATAAGATCATCCATACGTACTGCATGGACTGTCCAGACTGGTCCATCAAGCCATGTAAAATCGACCCACACATACTGATAGGCTGATATGATCAGCCTTAACCATACTGAATGGAAGGATTTAACTAAACATACCATGGACTGTCCAGACTTTACATCAGTACATCAAAAACTGACCCATACGTATTGATAGGCTGATACAATCAGCCTTCCGCACTGCCTGGAAGGACCAAGGACTGTCCAGACTGGTCATTCGGGCCATGAAAAATCGACCCACATGTACTGATAGGCTGATATGATCAGCCATCCGTACTTCCTCAAAGGACCAAGGACTGTCCAGACTAGTCCATCTCGCCATGAAAAATCTACCCACACGTACTGATACGCTGATATGATCACCCTTATCCGTACTGAATGGAAGGATTTAATTCAATGGACCATGGACTGTCCAGACTGGCCCCATCAGTACATGAAAAATGAACCATACGTATTGATAGGATGATACGATTAGCCATCAGTACTGCCTGGATGGACCAAGGACTGTCGAGACTGGTCCATCAGGCCATGAAAAATGGACCCACACGTACTGATAGGCTGATATGATCAGCCTTATCTGTACTGAATGGAAGGATTTAACTCAACGGACCATTGACTGTCTAGACTGGTCCCATCAGTACATAAAAAATGACCCATACATACTGATAGGCTGATAGGATCATCCATTCGTAATGCCTGGATGGACCGAGGACTGCCTAGACTGGTCATCCAGGCCATGAAAAATCGACCCACACGTACTGAAAGGCTGATATATCAGCCTTATCCATACTGAATGGAAGGATTTAACTCAATGGACCATGGACTGTCCAGACTTGTCCCATCAGTACATGAAAAATGGACCATACGTACTGATAGGCTGATACGATCAGCCATCCGTACTGCCTGGATGGACCAAGGACTGTCCAGACTGGTCCATCAGGCCATGAAAAATCGACCCACACATACTGATAGGCTTACATGATCAGCCTTATCTATACTGAATGGAAGGATTTAATTCAACGGACCATGGACTGTGCAGACTGGTCCGATTAGTACATGAAAATGACCCATACGTACTGATAGGCTGTTACGATCAGCCATCAGTACTGCCTGGAAGGACCAAGGACTGTCCAGACTGGTCCATCATGCCATTAAAAATCGACCCACACGTACTGATAGGCTGATATGATCAGCGTTATCCTTACTGAGTCGAAGGATTTAACTCAACGAACCAGGGACTCTCCAGACTGGTCCCATCAGTACATGAAAAATGACCCATACGTACTGATAGGCTGATACGATCAGCCATTTGTACTGCTTGGAAGGACCAAGGACCGTCTAAAATGGTCCATCAGGCAATGAAAAATTGACCCATACGTACTGATAGGCTGATATGATCAGCCTTCCTTACTACAGGGAAGGACCAAGGACTGTCCAGACTTGTCATTCAGGCCATGTAAAATTGACCCACATGTACTGATATGCTGATATGACGAGCCTTATCCATACTGAATGGAAGGATTTAACTCAACGGACCATGGACTGCCCATACTGGCCCCATCAGTACATGAAAAATGAACCATACGTACTGATAGGCTGATACGATCAGCAATCCATACTGCCTGGATGGACCAAGTACTGTCCAGACTAGTCCATCAGGCCATGAAAAATCGACCCACACGTACTGATAGCCTGATATGATCAGCCTTATCCGTACTGAATCAAAGGATTTAGCTTAACGAACCATGGACTCTCCAGACTGGTCCCATCAGTACATGAAAAAGGACCCATACGTACTGATAGGCTGATACAATCAGCTATCCGTACTGCTTGGAAGGACCAAGGACTGTCTAAAATGGTCCATCAGGCCATGAAAAATAGACCCATACGTACTGATAGGCTGATAGGCTGATATGATCAGCCTTAACTGTACTGAATGGACGGATTTAACTCAACATACCATGGACTGTCCAGACTGGTCCCATCAGTACATGAAAAACTGACCCATACGTACTGATAGGCTAATACGATCAGCCATTTGTACTGCATGGAAGGACCAAGGACTGTCCAGACAAGTCCATCTGGCCATGAAAAATCTACCCACAAGTACTGAAATGCTGATATGATCAGCCTTATCCGTACTGAATGGAAGGATTTAACTCAACGGACCATGGACTGTCCAGACTGGCCCCATCAGTACATGAAAAATGAACAATACGTACTGATAGGCTGATACGATCAGCCATCCGTACTGCCTGGATGGACCAAGGACTGTCCAGACTGGTTCATCAGGCCATGAAAAATCAACCGACACGTACCGATAGGCTGATATGATCAGCCTTATCCATACTGAATGGAAGGACTTAACTCAACGTACCATGGACTGTCTAGACTGGTCCCATCGGTACATGAAAAATGACCCATACGTACTGATAGGCTGATAGGATCATCAATACGTACTGCATGGACTGTCCAGACTGGTCCATCAAGCCATGAAAAATCGACCCACACATACTGATAGGCTGATATGATCATCCTTAACCATACTGAATGGAAGGATTTAACTAAACATACCATGGACTGTCCAGACTTTACATCAGTACATCAAAAACTGACCCATACGTATTGATAGGCTGATACAATCAGCCTTCCGCACTGCCTGGAAGGACCAAGGACTGTCCAGACTGGTCATTCGGGCCATGAAAAATTGACCCACATGTACTGATAGGCTGATATGATCAGCCTTGTCCATACTGAATGGAAGAATTTAACTCAAGGGATCATGGACTGTCCAGACTGATCCCATCAGTACATGGAAAATAACCCATACGTACTGATAGGCTGATACGATCAGCCATCCGTACTTCCTCAAAGGACCAAGGACTGTCCAGACTAGTCCATCTGGCCATGAAAAATCTACCCACACGTACTGATAGGCTGATATGATCACCCTTATTCGTACTGAATGGAATGATTTAATTCAATGGACCATGGGCTGTCCAGACTGGCCCCATCAGTACATGAAAAATGAACCATACGTATTGATAAGATGATACGATCAGCCATCCGTACTGCCTGGATGGACCAAGGACTGTCCAGACTGGTCCATCAGGCCATGAAAAATCGACCCACACATACTGATAGGCTTACATGATCAGCCTTATCTATACTGAATGGAAGGATTTAATTCAACGGACCATGGACTGTCCAGACTGGTCCGATTAGTACATGAAAATGACCCATACGTAC
>MU107881.1:20593-34009 GCA_012274485.2 Sinapis alba | reverse complement strand
GGGTATTGAGCCAAAGAACACACAGCTCGAATGGGATGAGCTACTGCTTGTGAGTTGAAGTAGACTCTTGTGTTGACCCAATTTGAAGGAGGATGTCTAATCCTGGTGCTCCTTCTTAATGTTTGAACATTTTCTTCAGTTGGTGTAGTCTCCTCTTGATATTCACTCACCACTGACCCTTCTTGTTGCTCATCTTGGTCCTGAGATACTGAAGTTTCTTGTTGAGCTTCAGTTTGTCACCCCTTCAGGAGCAAGAGGAGTAACATCCACAACTTCATTTTCAGATCCCCCAGGCGATTCTTCAGTTTGTGGACTTGGCTGGTCTTGTCTTGGCTCAGTCTCCATCACAACCCTCTATTGTGGTATATTGATGCCAAGACTCTCCATTACCCTTCTCAAATTTGCAGCTCTATCTGAGGCTGATTGAGACAAATCTTTCACCTCATCCCAACTCTTCTCATCATAGTAGCCTCTGGATTCAACAAACCTCACATCTCTAGAGATTAAAACCCTCCTGGTTTCGGGTGAAAAACACTTGTATCCCTTTTGGTGAGGTGAGTACCCAATGAACATTGCCCTTGTACTCTTTGGTTCCAGCTTGTTCCTTTGTTCTCCTGGAATTAAGACCAAGCACAAGCAACCAAATACCCGAAGGTGATCTATAGATGGGCGATATTTGTTTAATACCTCATGTGGAGACTGATCTTGAAGAACCTTGGTAGGAATCTTGTTGATCAAGTAGCAAGCTGTCATCGCAGCATCTCCCCAGAACCTCTTAGGTACATTCATATGGAACATCATACTTCTGACCACCTCCATAAGATGTCTATTCTTCCTCTCAGCCACACTATTTTGTTGTGGAGTATATGGACAGCTTGTTTGATGGATCATCCCATACTTGGCTAAGTGTTGTTTGAATGCTTTGCTGGTGTATTCTCCTCCATTATCTGATCTAAGAATTTTTATCTTGGCATTGTAATGGTTAGAGACATAAGTTTGGAAGTTTATAAAAGCATCTAACACCCTATCTAACACCCTATCTTTAGATTGCAGCAAGGTGATCCATGTGTATTTTGATTTCTCATCTATAAATGTCACAAAGTACTTATGATGTTCCCTAGATGCACAAGGAGCAGTCCACACATCAGAGGGAATTAAATCAAAGCAACTTTCATAGATTGTACTAGATTTAGGAAAGACAGTTTTGCAATATTTTCCTAGGATACAATCTTCACAATCTTTTTGAAATGAAATACTAGGCAACATGATGTTCAAGGCACGAGAATGAGGATGTCATAATCTAGCATGCCACATTACATCTTTAGGGAAATTAAAACTTGAATTCAAAGCATAAGATAAATTGGCTGTGAGCTTGGTGTCTTCAAGCAAGTACAAGTCTCCCTTGGTTACACCTTTGCCAAGCAACCTACTAGTTTCAATATCCTGAAAGTAGACATCATTAGGAGTGAAAGTAACACTGCAATTCAAGTCATTTGTGGCCTTGTGAGAATAGACAGAATAGGGTGTGAGAGTAAAGTAGAAACAGAGTATGTGCGTGTGAAGTGATGAACAGAGTGAGAGATTGAGAGACTTATGTGAGAATCAAAGAAAAGGCAGTGAAGAGTATAAAGAGTATGAGAGTGTTCTTGAGTATCAAAGAGAGTGATGAATCCCTTGTGAGGAGATCCTTTTTGTCTCTGATTCTATGAAGGATGATCTTCTGGTTTGAGAGAGAAACGGGGTTGATTTCAGTGATGATTGATGGTTTGAATGGATGATCTTCAGAAATGATCTATGGACTGATCAAATCTTGTATAGATGTATTAGTGATCAAGAGAATGAACTCTGATTTCAATCACAAACAAGATGCAATTGGAGAATGAACTCCTTAGCAATCAATGTTCATATGATGAACAAAGGATTCACAAGTTTAGAGAGAGTTTTTGATAAAAAGAGTGAAAAAATTTCTGAAAACAAAAGAGTGTTTAAGTAGAGAATAAGGAAATGAAAAAGTCCTAAAATTGTAGAAAAATAAGAAAAACTTAATTAAAACCTAAATTGTCTTGAAAACTCAATATTAATTATTTTGGCTGAATTCTTCTCTTGATTTTCGTGGCTGGCCAATAAGCAAGACATATTGGATCCTTGACATATGTATTTGATCTCCTTTTGGGCTGAAAATGGCCATCTGATGCAACAAAAGAATTAGGCCAAATTTCTCCCCTTCCAGCCTGATCCATCATGCCAATATAATCATTTTCAATCATCTCCAGCTTCTTTCCAGCTCCTTGGGCATTGTCAGCTCCATCAAGCTCGTCTAGATCCGAACCAACAACTGGTTCAGTCAGGGTTGCATCATCCCCTCCTCCTTTAAAAAGATTTGTCCTCAAATCTCTATCTCCTATATCAAAAAGAAACAAGTAAGTAGCAAGACAAATAATCAAGAAAATAAGCATGGAAGCATCATCAAAGTAAGGTTTTGGACAGAAACTTCCTTGGAGTTTTGAATCCATTTTCCTCAAGTACTACCATCTCCAAATCTCTGTCTGATAAGCATGGTCTCTGCTCTTGTCCTTCACACTCCTTTGGGACAGATCCTGCTTTTCCTGGAAACTCAAAACAAAGCCTGCATATCCATTGTTATATGTGCAAGACATGTTCTTAATCTGATCAACAACAAAGAGTTTCTTTCTGAGAACATTTTTCACTTGTTTTAGACTTTCAGAATGTCTATCAAAGTAAGTGTTGTAAACCAGAATGGTTACAAGGCACATGATAGCATAGTTTGTAAAGAACAACTTCAAAACTAGCACAAGTTTCTCAGATTCAGAACACAAAAGATCAAGTTCAAGCTTAGGATTACTTAACCATGGCTCAGCATGCTTATAAAAAAAAATGTTATAAACCAGAATATCATCAAAGCTTAGAACAACATCATTCACAATGTGTAATCTCAAAACATGCCAAGATTTTCCAGTTTCAAAACATAAACTAGCAAATTTCAAATCAGAATCAATAACAAACTCGGTTTCAACCCTAAGTGCTTTCAGTTCCTGCAACTTCCTAGGTTCGTTCAGTGCATAAGCAGATGCAAACAAATCACCAGTGACTAGTTTATGCTTAGAACAATTCAGAACAAATCCATTTTCTTTGAAAACAAATGAATCAAACAATTTTCTAGAACAGAAAACAGGCTGTTCCAGAACAAGTCTTAATGAATTTTCAGGATGATCAAAGATTTTGTTATGTTCCATAAATTGATCAAAACTCAAAACAAGACCAGGATTGATGTTATTATCACAGTGAAAATGTTTCTTATCTGAAAATTTATCTGGTTCAAACACTTCAAAAGAGTTAATCATGTTATCAAAAACAGATTTTGAAACAGAAAATTCTTTTGTTTTGTCTAAACCAAAACGTTTTACATCACTAGAACTGACCTTAATAAATATTTCAGGCAGAGAACTAACCATAACAAGTTCCTTACAGTGCCCTTGAGAGTTCAAAGAGAATGACTTAGCATTTGTTTCTGCTTCAATGTTGGGCTGCTCCAACTCTTCTTCTTGTGGTGAACTCTTTTGTGCTTCTTCTGATAGGTTTTTTTCTAAGACCTGAGATACTAAATCAAGGCTACTCGGTTGAACCGGTTCAATACAGGTCAGTTCATCACAAGCACTACTGATAAAATTTTCAGATTGAGAAGAGAAAAGAGAGAGCTCATTTTCTGTCTCAGTTTCTTCTATTACCTTAGATGGCTCTGTTTTCAGCTCTTGGATGTTCTGCTCCTGCTTGCTGCAACTCATTGGGTCAGTAACCTTTGAGGAAGGTTGTGTGTATGGTCTCACACGCTGGTCTTTTGCAAACTCTTTGATTACTTGTTGTGCAATCCTTTTGAAATCATCTTGGAACAGTTGGCTGTGCAAATAATCAAGTTCTGCTTGATGTTTCTGAGACTTCTTTATGGGATCACGACCATAGCAAGCACCTTTCTCTTTTCTGGAATGTCTAGGATGTTCTCTGCTCCTCCTAATTGGTTCCTCTTGCCTCCCTGGTCGTGCCTTTTCCTGCACAAAATCAGAATGGTTAAAAAACGATTTTTCTTTTCTTATCAAATTATGTCTTTTTTCCAGCAAACTCTTTGTAGAAGAACTGAATTGATCATGATGTGTGCTCCTCCTGTTAAGCTTTTCCAGTGACCTCCTAGATAGTATCCTTTCCTGCTCATAACCAGATTCATCAATATCATATGAATCTCTTTTTCTCATAGATTTTTCTCTTCTTTCCAAGGCTGCTTTTGTAGCAGAGTCAAACAGGTTGGAATCTAACTCCTTTTCAGGACGTCTCCTTCTGCCATTGCTTCCTCCAGACATGGCTTCCTGTTAAGAAACTCAACAAGAAAATTAGCACATATATGAATAGCCTAAGCCTCACTTCTCTCAAGTGTTTCTCTCTGATTTTTCTGTGATTTTTCTCCTGTGAATCCAGTAGCTCAGCAACAAACAAAGATCAAACTTTTAGAGATCAATTCCCCAACCCCAAAACATAAGAAAGAGATAGAAAGATTGCAAGATTTTTGTTTGCAAGAAGCATTACCACCAGGGCTGGATTTCTCTTCAGCCAAGTTGGATTTCTCTTCAACTTTTCAAAATTCTTTTTTTTTTCTTTTTCTTTTTATCTGGTTGGTCCTCTTGCAGATTATACAGATAGAAAGATAAGAGCTTTATGAGAAATTTGCAGAGAATAGAAAACAGATTCCCCAAAACAAAGAGAAGAAATCAAAAGTTTGAGAATCAAACCCAGATTTTGAGAGTTTCAGATTCAAACCCAGATCAAGAGCCTTCAAATCTGCTCTGATACCACTTGATGAATCCCTTGTAAGGAGATCCTTTTTGTCCCTGATTCTATGAAGGATGATCTTCTGGTTTGAGTGAGAAAGGGGGTTGATTTCAGTGATGATTGATGGTTTGAATGGATGATCTTCAGAAATGATCTATGGACTGATCAAATCTTGTATAGATGTGTTAGTGATCAAGAGAATGAACTCTGATTTCAATCACAAACAAGATGCAATTTGAGAATGAACTCCTTAGCAATCAATGTTCATATGATGAACAAAGGATTCACAAGTTTAGAGAGAGTTTTTGATAAAAAGAGTGAATAAATTTCTGAAAACAAAAGAGAGTTTAAGTAGAGAAGAATGAAATGGAAAAGTCCTAAAATTGTAGAAAAATAAGAAAAACTTAATTAAAACCTAAATTGTCTTGAAAACTCAATATTAATTATTTTGGCTGAATTCTTCTCTTGATTTTCGTGGCTGGCCCATAAGCAAGACATATTGGATCCTTGACATGTGTATTTGATCTCCTTTTGGGCTGAAAATGACCATCTGATGCAACAAAAGAATTAGGCCAAATTTCTCCCCTTCCAGCCTGATCCATCATGCCAATATAATCATTTTCAATCATCTCCAGCTTCTTTCCAGCTCCTTGGGCATTGTCAGCTCCATCAAGCTCGTCTAGATCCGAACCAACAACTGGTTCAGTCAGGGTTGCATCAGAGAGTGAGTTCGTGTGTAACAAGAGAGAATAGAGAGAATAAGAATCTAAGAGAGTATGAAACCAGAGAAAGTGAAGAAAGATAACTCCACTTTTCTTGAGTTACAACAATTACATGAACTGCCTTTAAATAGGCAATGAGCATACATTAATTAATCTAAATCTAGGAAGACATAAACAAATGCTTTTGTGGGGAATAGAAGTGGCCAAGAGGGTAAGGACAAGCTCTGACTCATCCAGCATAAGGGAAAGAGTCAGGAGAGAGAGGGTGACACAGTCTGATGAGTGAAAGTGACAGGTCCAAACTGCTTTCTTCTTAAGCAGAACATGTGACTGCTTATTTTAATCATTCTTCTTGCTCCAGAATATCTCCCAACGTCTCTCTTACTTCTGTGGTAACCTTAGGTGAATTTAAACTTGCCTTGCCTTCCAAAGTAAGTTGTGTTTAGTCTTGGTAGCTTGAGAGACAAGTCTGTACGGACAGACTTGCATTCCAAGGCTGTACGGACCAACTTCATATTCAACTGTCTGAATCATCTCATCTTCTTGTCTATACTTGGATCATGAACCAGCTTCTTTTCTGGTCATTCCCTTCTTCATTCTAACACTCCCCCTCAAGATTGACCATAGGTGATCCTTGGACAAGTTTGGAACCATGAAGAAGCTCCCTCATTAAAAACCTTGCAAGGAAAACCTCATGGGATAAAACCTTGCAAGGGAAAAAGAGTCGAGTTCAACACAGCCTGGGGATTGGCCAGTGAGTCTAAGGAACTCAGATAACTCATGGTGGAGTCCTTAGACTCTGGATCATGGACTGACTTGTGCTGCAAGGATGAACTCCATAACTTGCACACACCAACATCTTGGATCACTTCTCTAGGCTGGTTTGCTGTCTCCCCGTTTCTTTTGACCACTCGCCATCTTCAAAGGTTTTAGGGACATCCATCTCCTGCTCTAGAAAGCTCCAAGTACCTACAAACAATGCATACACACTTGCATCAATTCTCAAGGCATAAACCAATCAGACTTTAACTCAAAGACTGAAATAGTTACTCCCCTTGCATATGGTAGAATGAGAATGGTGAGGAGTGTCTCTTGGACACTTGAATCTTCCTTTTGAACTGAGGCAGGGCAGTGGACGACCTGGACCTTTAGGGTTGCTCACTATTACCCCTCCTCAAGCTTGATCCGGAGAGTATAGGTGAAGGACCAAGCTTGGAAGTGAGCAACACTGAACTTGACATCAGGAGCACAACAGTACCAACACCTGCGCTTAAGCCAACCAATTCCCCTTTTGATTTCTGCTCCACTGCCTTTTGGACCACAGGTCTCCTCATGACTTAGGTGATGGGCCTCCTTGTGTGTCTTTTGAACTAGGAGCTCAACAGCCAATCAGCCTGTGCTTAATTCAACCGGTTCTACACACAAGCTTTCTCTCCATGGTCAGGAATATACACACTATGTAGGCTATGAACACATGGGCAAAGCCTTATTCTTTGTCTCTGTTTGATGATGGACAATGACAACCTCTTGTATACATGAAATATCACTCAAACTCCAGCAAGAATCAGACAACACACATTAGGATCAGACATTGATAACTCACCAATTATGATCCCAATGTTTTAAGAAAATGCGATGGACAGGAACAAAACAACTCATTCAGTTCAAATCCATGCAACCAACTCACTAAATGTTCAAGTATGATAACTCATCAATTACAAGATATTTAGGCTATTTTATAAACATTTAAGCAACTTAAAGATTAAATAAATGCCAAAACAGAGACTAGATAACTCATCTAATCAACCTAAACCATTTATGAATGCATTATATGACTAGGAAACTCTCCTAGACCTCTATCAATGCAACAAGACACACAACAGGTTCTAAACAACTCGCCTAGACACCATACACAGCATAAACAATAATCCAGGACAGGGACTAGACAAAACCTTGCTAGAAAAACTCCTAGAACAAACCACACACAACACATAATTATCATGGGACAGAAACTAGGTTCAACAACTCCAGCAACATTAAACTGTCCCAAAGATACCAAACACACCAGAAACAACTTAAAACATTTAAACAAGCTCTTATTAGAGTTCAGGAGGTTAGCTTACAACTCAAGGAACCTGAGCTAGTTCCTTGTACCTCCATGGACATGGTCCATCTGAACTTGGCAGGTTTGAGGTGTGGGTGAAGGTCCCAACACCAGTCCTTGGTGTGTCCTTCCTTCATTTCAGGAACACACTTAAAACCCCTCCTGTCCTCTTGCTTGTTGTGGGTCTTGGTGGTCAGAGAATGAGCTTCAGCTTTGTTGGCCACAAAATAGTTTGAACAGCCTAGCTTTGAACCTTCTTCAGTGACCTTCCTCCAACAATGGTTTTCTCCATAGATTTTCTTCAACATTTTGGACCAGAGGAGGTGGTTTGGTTTCTTCTTTGGACACTTGGCAGTCTCGAAGTTCGCCATTTCTTTTGTGTTCTCCATCTTGGAGATTTGTGGACCAGTAGACAATAGAATCTCCCCACTGGTTTTCAAGAGAAACAACTTGAAACTGGACTTTGATGAAGCTTGCTGGACCGAGCTGAAACTTTCTTGAGTTCCATAAACTAAAGTCCTCCTTTATATTGAGTTCTGGTGAGTCTCTTCCCTCCTGGAAAAGGTTTGGAACAGAGGATACAAGGATGGACAGAAACAGAGTTTTTTAAAAACAATTCTGGACAGAGATGATTTGCGGAAGGAATAAAGGTTTTCAGGAGCTTGAAAGCTCTGATACCATGTGAGAATAGACAGAATAGGGTGTGAGAGTAAAGTAGAAACAGAGTATGGGCGTGTGAAGTGATGAACAGAGTGAGAGATTGAGAGACTTATGTGACAATCAAAGAGAAGGCAGTGAAGAGTATAAAGAGTATGAGAGTGTTCTTGAGTATCAAAGAGAGTGAGTTCGTGTGTAACAAGAGAGAATAGAGAGAATAAGAGTCTAAGAGAGTATGAAACCAGAGAAATTGAAGAAAGAGAACTCCTCTTTTCTTGAGTTACAACAATTACATGAACTGCCTTTAAATAGGCAGTGAGCATACATTAATTAATCTAAATCTAGGAAGACATTGACAAATGCTTTTGTGGGGAATAGAAGTGGCCAAGAGGGTAAGGACAAGCTCTGGCTCGTCCAGCATAAGGGAAAGAGACAGGAGAGAGAGGGTGACACAGTCTGATGAGTGAAAGTGACAGGTCAAAACTGCTTTCTTCTTAAGCAGAACATGTGACTGCTTATTTTAATCATTCTTCTTGCTCCAGAATATAACCTTAGGTGAATTTAAACTTGCCTTGCCTTCCAAAGTAAGTTGTGTTGAGTCTTGGTAGCTTGAGAGAAAAGTCTGTACGGACAGACTTGCATTCCAAGGCTGTACGGACCAGCTTCATATTCAAATGTCTGAATCATCTCATCTTCTTGTCTATACTTGGATCATGAACCAGCTTCTTTTCTGGTCATTCCCTTCTTCATTCTAACACTTTTAAACTGATAACAAATTGGAGGTGAAACTAGGCATATAAAAGGCTTTAGTATCCTTGTTGAACAACCTAAGATCACCTACTCCTTTAATTGGTACTCTATCACCATTAGCAATCATAACATTTCCTAAGGCAGGAACAATGTTTTTAATTAAGTTTTGATCACTAATCATGTGGTGGCTAGCTCCTGAATTTATAACTAAAGGTTTAGTTAATTTTAAATCAGTGAAAGCATTCAAGGAAACACCACAGTTAGAAGCATGTAAAGAGGTACCAAGTGTGTTACCAGAGTTGTCCTTGAGGATCTTGATGAGAGCCTCAATATCAGATCGCTTGATGGCTTCATCTTGAATGTTCCTCAAGCTTGAACAGCTACTAGAAGTCAATATCTTTCTCTCACCAGCAGCATTATTTGAGCGCACGGTCCCTGGAGTATATGGTTCACCCACATCACTAGAGAGATTGGCTCTTGCTTCATGGTAAGGTGTCCTGAATTTTTGAGGTTTAAGGTGAGGGTGTAGAATCCAGCATTTGTCCTTCCCATGGCCTTTCTTCTTGCAGTGGTCACATACGCATATCTTCTTGTCATCACGCTTGTAGGAGCCTCTGTTTGCAACACCTTCAGCCTGGTTTGCAAGAACAAGTTCTCTTTTGCCTCCAAATAGCTCCACAGGGCCTTGTTCCTTTTGAACCTGAGCGCATACTTCTTCAAGAGATGGAAGTTTATCATTCCTTAGGATGTGCTTAATCAGGTCTCCATAGGCTGGATTGAGAGTAAACGGCAAGGCAAAGACTTTATCTTGTTCTCTCCTTTCATTAAGCACCTCAGGATCAACAGTAGCTGGTCTGAACATTTCAAGCTCTGCCCACAGGGATCTAAACTTCTCAAAATGTTTAGAAAATTCAGTGTCCTCTTGACTGAGAGTGTTGATGGCCCTCTTGACTTCAAACACTCTACTGATGTTGGACTGGTTACCATAAACCTTTTGTACTGTGTCACACAGATCCTTGGAAGTTTCACATTAGGAGTAAGCTTCCTGGATTGAGGCTTCAAGACTGGACTGGAGAATGGACAACACCATGAGATCCTCCTGATCTTTCTTCCTGTTGCCAGCCTCAGCAGTCACAGCTTCTTTACCATCCTCTCCTAGGATGATCTTCTTTGGCCTCTTGCCTTCTTCAACAATTTCCCAGAGGCCTCTGCCTCCAAGAGCAGTTTTAGCTAGTCTTGCCCACAGTAGGTAGTTAGTTCCCTTAAGAGTAACAAGAATCATCACCATTTTTGAGTTTTCTGTCAAATCCATCAGGAACAACTCAAGAACAGCAAGAACAGCTCAAGAACAGTGGAAAAGGACAAAAACAATTTCGAAAATTATCAGAGTAGCTTAGTAGTTTGCGGAATAAGACAGAGAGAGTAAGAGAGAATAGGTTTCAGGAGCTTAATGCTCTGATACCATGATAGAATTAGACAAACAGAAAGTAACTAAGGAGGAACATGAAGAATACATGAAGAACTAGAGAGAGAAAGGGGATTTCGAAAATGAGAATAGAGAGATGTGTTTCTTATTCACTTACTTAATATAATAAACAAAGGGAAGGTAGACTGGTGTGATCAGGGAAGCAGTCTGGTGTGGTCAGGGCAGTCTGGTATGATCAGTGCACGCCCAGACAGTGTGAAAGTGACAGGTACTTGATCCTGTCCCAACATATGACATTGTGGTCCTGCTTCTCCAACAGCTCTCTCAGCTTTCCCTCCTCCTTTGTCAACATCAATACAATATAGTAAGCTTCCTTGGACCTTCTTTAGCTCATGCAACAAGGCACAACATTTTCTTGCCTTTGAAGGCACTCTAGGTTGTACGGACAGCCTTGGTTCCCAAGTTAACTCCTAATTTAATTCGAATAAACCATTCCTCTTGATCTTTATTGCTTCATCTCAACAGATTATACAGTGGAATACCTTCTTCAACGTAACTCCTATGAGATTTATTCAATTTCATGGAGACTCTCCACTGATTAATACTTCCAAATCAAGCTTCTTATATATCCATTCATCCTGGTTTTATTAGAAGCTTGAAGAACTTGCCATATGGCAAAACATGCTAAACATGGATATCTTGATTAGAAAGTGGAATAACTTCTTCAACCTAGCTCCTATGAGATTTATTCAATTTCATGGAGACTCTCCACTGATTAATGGTTTTAAATCAAGCTTCTTACATATCCATTCATCCTGGTTTGATTAGAAGCTTGAAGAACTTGCCATATAGCCAAATAGGCTAAACATGGATACCTTGATTAGAAAGTGGAATAACTTCTTCAACCTAACTCCTATGAGATTTATTCAATTTCATGGAGACTCTCCACTGATTAATGGTTCCAAATCAAGCTTCTTACATATCCATTCATCCTGGTTTGATTAGAAGCTTGAAGAACTTGCCATATAGCCAAATAGGCTAAACATGGATACCTTGATTAGAAAGTGGAATAACTTCTTCAACCTAACTCCTATGAGATTTATTCAATTTCATGGAGACTCTCCACTGATTAATGGTTCCAAATCAAGCTTCTTACATATCCATCCATTCATCCTTGTTTGATTAGAAGCTTGAAGAACTTGCCATATGGCCAAATAGGCTAAACATGGATACCTTGATTAGAAAGTGGAATAACTTCTTCAACCTAACTCCTATGAGATTTATTCAATTTCATGGAGACTCTCCACTCATTAATGGTTCCAAATCAAGCTTCTTAAATATCCATTCATCCTGGTTTGATTAGAAGCTTGAAGAACTTGCCATATGGCCAAACAAGCTAAACATGGATATCTTGATGAGAAAGTGGAATAACTTTTTCAACCTAACTCCTATGAGATTTATTAAATTTCATGGAGATTCTCCACTGATTAATGGTTCCAAATCAAGCTTCTTACATATCCATTCATCCTGGTTTGATTAGAAGCTTGAGGAACTTGCCATTTGTCCAAATAGTCTAAACATGGATACCTTGATTATAAAGTGGAATAACTTCTTCAACCTAACTCCTATGAGATTTATTCAATTTCATGGAGACTCTCCACTGATTAATGGTTCCAAATCAATCTTCTTACATATACATTCATCCTGGTTTGATTAGAAGATTGAAGAACTTGCCATATGGCCAAATAGGCTAAACATGGATACATTGATTATAAAGTGGAATAACTTCTTCAACCTAACTCCTATGAGATTTATTCAATTTCATGGAGACTCTCCACTGATTAATGGTTCCAAATCAATCTTCTTACATATACATTCATCCTGGTTTGATTAGAAGATTGAAGAACTTGCCATATGGCCAAATAGGCTAAACATGGATACCTTGATTATAAAGTGGAATTACTTCTTCAACCTAACTCCTATGAGATTTATTCAATTTAATGGAGACTCTCCACTGATTAATGGTTCCAAATCAAGCTTCTTACACATTGATTCATCCTGGTTTGATTAGAACATTGAAGAACTTGCCATATGGCCAAATACGCTAAACATGGATACCTTGATTAGAAAGTGGAATAACTTCTTCAACCTAACTCCTATGAGATTTATTCAATTTCATGGAGACTGTCGACTGATTAATGGTTCCAAATCAAGCTTCTTACACATCATTCATCCTGGTTTGATTAGAAGCTTGAAGAACTTGCCAAATGGCCAAACATGCTAAACATCGATATCTTGATTAGAAAGTGGAATAACTTCTTCAACCTAGCTCCTATGAGATTTATTCAATTTCATGGTGACTCTCCACAGATTAATGGTTCTAAATCAAGCTTCTTACATATCCATTCATCCTGGTTTGATTAGAAGCTTGAAGAATTTGCCATATGTCCAAATAGGCTAAACATGGATACCTTGATTATATAGTGGAATAACTTCTTCAACCTAACTCCTATGAGATTTATTCAATTTCATGGAGACTCTCCACTTATTAATGGTTCCAAATCAAGCTTCTTACATATCCATTCATCTTGGTTTGATTAGAAGCTTGAAGAACTTGCCATATTGCCAAACATGCTAAACATGGATATCTTGATTAGAAAGTGGAATAACTTCTTCAACCTAACTCCTATGAGATTTATTCAATTTCATGGAGACTATTCACTGATTAATGGTTCTAACTCAAGATTCTTACATATCCATTACTCCTGGTTTGATTAGAAGCTTGAAGAACTTGTCATATGTCCAAATAGGCTAAACATGGATACCTTGATTATACAGTGGAATAACTTCTTTAACCTAACTCCTATGAGATTTACTCAATTTCATGGAGACTCTCCACTGATTAATACTTCCAAATCAAG
>MU107880.1:0-38012 GCA_012274485.2 Sinapis alba | reverse complement strand
GTTACAATTTGACACCTTAATAAAAGAATTCATGGCAAAAAAGATAAAATTATGGATTCAGTAAAGTTTCCGGAGGGTTAAGTTAGCAACAGCTAGAGATGAACTAGATCAGCCATAAGCTCATCATTCTCCTCAAGTGCTTTCGTGACTGTCGTGCTGAGATAGAGTTCTGGTATATAACACATTCCAGACTCCAGAGGTATATCATTTAGTAGGGACCCTATTTAGTATCCTGTAATATCGATCTACAGTATTATATACATATTTTGAGTAACTTAATCGATATAATTCTTTAGTGTTATATACTCCGTAATTAACATCAATTAAGTTAGTGCCGTACAGCCAATTAAACAAAGCAAAAATCCGTACAAGGCATACTGAGTTGTACGTCCCGATGAACAAATTCGTTGTTTTTATAATGTGTTGACAAGATGGCATTGACACTCTTTTTCAAGAAATCTTTCTTGTCACACTATTTTGGATCGAATATAGCTATATTGTTATTAATTATTTGATTGATTAAATACTAAAGCCAATAAAACTATTGTTATCATCTTAAGTTAAATAACTTCGGACTTGATGTGATATGTCTCCATACGCGTTTTCGTGCTATTACTGAACTAATTCAATTATATATTGGTAAATTAAATTATTGAGAGGAAGATGTCTTGTAGTAAATATATTCATGCTTTCTTGATTACTAAAGATAATTTATTACTTTTAATATGATACAAGGGCCTTTAATAACTTTTTCGAGCTTTTTTTCGTTCATGAAGATTTGAGACAACCCACACATCGAATTGAAAAGACAATTCACAATCACATAAAGTAAAAACTTTATAAATTAATAAATATTAAAAATAAACTGATTTATTGATTTATAAAGCTGTTAGTTTAACGAACTTTTGTTATATCTATATTTATAAAATATATTATAAATAAAAGAAGAAAATTTAATTCAAGACATTATATACTAATTATTTCTTGTAGATTTACAATTCGTATCTTTTTATTATATTATTTAATAAAATTTTAAGTATTTAAATTACACATAGTAGAACAAAAATCTGTTTATATGTAACTCGATACAATAACACCAAAATATTGAAATACAAAAAAATATTATAGATGAGTTTTTTTAAACAAACAATATAATATTTTTTATCTTTATATAAAATTTATACTAATTTATATATAACAATTATGATTCTAAGGGGACCATGTATTTAATTATTATTTTTGAAATTATTATTTTATAGAATTATGTCATATTTTACTTAAATCTAATTTTAAACTATTTTGATTAAGTTACTGTATATATTAATTTATATTTAATATTTATTTATAGAATCTCCATGGTAATCTAATTGTGCTACATGCACACACAAAGGAAAAGGTTTGATAGGAGAACATTTGAAGTCTGGTTAAGCACCATAGAGAAGTGAAGAATCGCATACTTTGTTTTTTAGAATTGTTTTGAATTTTTCAAACTGTTTCTGTTAATGCTTTTTCTTGTCATTTCTTTTAGTCATCAGCTTGTTCTGCAAAATTTTCAGCTTGGTTCAATCATACTATATTGTAATATTGTTATTAATATTATATATGGATGTCCATATGAATATTATGTTATAGAATATTATATATATGGTTATATCTCAATATTTACTTATTTTGAACATTGCAATTTGTGTTTTACGGAGATAATCGCAACTAGGTAATCTTTTCAACCAAAATTTATTTTGGACTCTGTTTTTTTCTTTTTCTGGAGCAGTAAAATTCTCTGGCGTTGGAAACTAGACGGATCCTAAAGTACTACTGGCGAGTGCGTTTGACAAGGCGGTGGTGGCTAATTCGCTGTAGTGGTGGTGGTGACCGACAAATTGATCAGTAAATTTATAGTTCTTAGTTTTTTTTTACTTGAATATGTAAGATTACTGAAGGTTCACATGTGAAACAATGACGACATTTTGGTATACATCAGTAATAATAACTTTCAAAATCTCATAGCCTCAAGTTATTGACAACTTTACTACTTTTCCTTTTCTATATTTAAATAGGTTGTGCCCCTAGAAAACATGGCATGCTTGTGCCCACTTTTTAACAACCGTGTTTAAGCATAAACTAGGC
Source organism: Sinapis alba (assembly GCA_012274485.2). Classification (NCBI taxonomy): domain Eukaryota; kingdom Viridiplantae; phylum Streptophyta; class Magnoliopsida; order Brassicales; family Brassicaceae; genus Sinapis; species Sinapis alba. The sequence goes on along the minus strand of MU107880.1, from coordinate 35,885 downwards.
TAAACGGCGAAACATATTTTTAGTGTATGATAATGACAATTTCATTAATTGCTTTACAAAATGACAAAAAAAGATTGGAAAAATTTGACATAAACTTAGCATTACTTGATTGAATATGTGTTAGAAAGGTATATTCATTTGGTATACCGTTTATATACATATACTAACTTATACTAAACACTACTAAAGTTTACCGAAAAATTGAAACACTGACTGAAAATAATATATTACTTGTTTATGCCACAAAAATAAAAATAGAAACAATCCGATAAATTGGATATCCCATGAAAAAAATATGTAAACTCTTCAAGAGTTCAATGTCACTAACAAAATATTTCAAGACATATATAACCTTCAGAAAAAGATCATGCATCTTAGACTACTGAACTAATACTTCAATTCACACAAACTTTTAGTATATAGTTAAACATTTAGCAAAATGGTTCAAAAATATTTTTAGAGTATTCATCGTATATTAAGAATATAATTAAATTTATTGTTTATTTTATTAGATATTTTTGAAAACTATAACCAATACTCTATTTGTTTCACTTTAAATAGTGTTTAAGGTAAATGCACACATATTAAAAAGGTACAAAATTCTATATAATCTACATTGTTTACATAAAGCTATCATTAAATCAAATGAATTTAACCAATAGAAAATGATGAATTATATAATTAGCCACAAATATCAAACAACATTAAATTTCTATCTAAGATAATGAAAACATCACTTATTATGAAACAGAGAGTTGGTGACTGGCTCAAATTTGGCCCAGACACCTAAAGAGGAAGAATCTCCCGGTTGATGTCTGGTCCTTAAAATTGAAGATGGGACAATGAGAACAATGACTTTTGGTTCATTCACTATTAGTAAGTGGTGGAGGTAAGTAGAGGAGAGCGGGTGCACATGCACTCATAATATTTTCAAAAAGCAATATATCTCTTAATAAATTTGATGTTTTACACTTACTGTAATACGTAAGTTTGCACCTATTCTAATACTTGTGCACTTATTTTTAAAAAAGTCTTGTATTCACCCGTAATAATGAGTCTTAACTTCCTCCTACACGCTGGGTTCAATACTTTGTTGCGAGCCATGAAATCATAGTTTAACTGGATCAGCTATCACTAATTCTTGAGACATATTGTCTGCAACTGATCAAACTATTAGAATAAGACGACGACTGACTGACCACCTTTGTTGGCAGAAATTAATGAGTTTCATCTTATTCATTCTATGTTTAATTTTTCTCTATATTTCTTATATTTAATTCTCTAAATATTTGAACTGATAACCTTGCAAAAAGGTCTGATCTCTTGGTAATTTTTTTCTCTCATATAAATATATGGTTTTAAAGTTGGATGGTTCATGAGATCAACCTCTTGAAACTATTTTAATTATATATATATATATAAATTTTGATGTAAAAATATTTTAAATTTAAATTTAAAACCAAACTATATATATTGGAATTAATTTAAACAAATATATTATATGTAGAGTTTTAAAGCCTAAATGTGTAGTTAAATAATAGGGCTACTTATTAACTAAACTATATGAAATCAAAAATAAATATACAATAGAAAACTTGTATAAAAATGTGGAAGCAAATTTCTTTAGGGAAAGAATCAAATATATATTATGAATACGCATTATATTTGGTTAAATTTAAATGTTAAGGTGGAAACAGATGAAAACTTGACTGGACATAAAATGCCTTTGTCAAAAAATTGTAGTGAAACATATAATAAAAATTTAATACATTAATTTATAAAACTCATAATTCAAAATATTATTATGCAAAATAAAAAACTATTCTTTTTTCGTTTTTAATATATGTCTTTATAGGTTTATTCATAAAGATTAAAAAATTATTTAATTTTGTATATTTTGTAAACAAAAAAGTTATTAATTATTTACATAATTATAAACTAGCCAATAGAAAAACCTATAACAAATATAAAGAGTCATATAGTATAAAAATATAATAATTTTACACTGAAAATTGAAAAGGTTATATAATTTAAAACAAGTTTTTTTCTAAAAAATATATTTACAATGGATGGAGTATTGTATTTATACTCAATTAACTATATCAAATAAAGACACCTCAGATCAGCAAGCTCAAGTTTTGCATCGTAATATTATTGAACTAACTAAATAAATATTTCTTACAGTTATTATAAACTTTAAATAAAATATTTTATAAATAACAGAGAAAAAAATAATATGCAAATGTATGTTTTATTATTAGTCAAATAATTTTATTTTATTTAGCAATTGAAAAGGTTTTATTAGTCAAATAATTTTATTTTAAATAAAAATCATTTTTAGCATAATTTTTCAAAAACGTAACGTTTCAATATATTTTTTTGAACACTTTTTATATATTTTAAAACAAGATTTCAAAACCTTTCAGAAACTTCTGTTTCCAAATCTGATGGGTAACAACTATCAAAGAAAATCAAACTGGTGTATAGCAAACCGGATAGCAGTTATCCGGTTAAACCAGAGTGTTAGAGATGGTAAAGCAAACCGGATAATTTCCCGGTCTATTATTCACACTGGTTTATAAAGTCTGTTTCTTTTTTTTTTCCTTAAACCCTAAACAGAAATCTCTCGGAGCTATGGCGGCCGTTGAAGCACCACACCGAAACAGAGCAGATGAAAACGACGAAATCTCCTTCAAAGATGGCGACTCCGACATCTGCCAACAGCTCATGGACCGTTACGCGAAGTCCTCCGCCTCGCAGCACCGTCACCTCGTCGCCACCGCCGCCGCAATGCGCTCCATTCTCACATCGGAGTCTCTTCCGCCGTCTCCTCCTGCTTACTTCGCAGCTGCTATATCCTCGTTGGATTCTTCCACAGCGGATCCAATGGCAGTGTCTGCTTTGCTTACGTTCCTGTCCATAGTCGTTCCTCTGGTTCCTCCCGGGGGAATCTCGGCTACTATGGCTCGTGAGGCTGTGAGCGTTCTGGTAAAACCTATTGATGGAGAAGGGGAGAAACTCGGTGTTGCGAGCTTGAGAGCTGGTGTGAAGTGTATTGGGACGTTACTCGTTGGCTTCTGTTATTTGGGTCATTGGGAATCTATTCAAATTGGGTTTGATTCACTTCTCAAATTCTCTATTGATAAACGTCCAAAGGTATCACCTTTATGAGTTCCTTTTGTTCATTCTAGTTATATTGTATTGCCCTCTTCTCAAAGTTTTAATCTTTGGTTCTTGTGTGTTTTCTCTCTGTTAGGTTAGAAGATGCGCTCAAGAGTGTTTGGAGAAGCTATTTGGTTCTCTCCGGTCATCTACTGTTATCAAGGAAGCAAGTGATACATTATATGCTTTACTTAAAGAACATAAGCTTGTCTTGTCTGAATTAAGCTCGAAGAAGGTTGTGGAAGGATCTAAGGTTGAGTCAACATTGAAATCTGAGAACGCAGAGGCTGCACATGTGCTAAATGTTCTCAGTGCTACCATTCCATTTCTCTCTGCCGAAGTTAGTTCTAGTGTTTTCTCGGAACTTTGTAAGCTTATTGGGTCTCATTTCTCGCCGCTGACGAGGCAAATTCTCAAAGCGATTGATACTATCTTCAAGAGTTCAGAAGATACAGTTGTTGTTCCTGAGATTGAAGGAGTCATAACTTCTTTGACTAGTTATGTATCTGTACACGACAAGAATCCTGCTGACACTGTCGTTCATGCGAGCACCTTATTAAGAAGTGCTTTGGAGAAAGCCAATTCAGTCGAACCGGCATTGTGTCTAAGGCAACTTCCGCTAGTTTGTGGGTCATTGGCAGGTAGCTATTTTGTTCTTCACTACACGGACTTGGATTTCATATCTATTGTGATGAATTCAAAACTTTTTTTTCCTATACTTTAGGTCTTCTGACTTCCGAGGACGAAGTTGCATCCCAGGCGTCAGTTATATTAAAAGATTTGATAAGCAGCCACATAGATACAAATAATCTTCTGACCGAGGGAAGCTTGTCTAGTGAAGATGAGGATGACTTAACCGGTGGAGACAATATAAATGCAGCAAGAAGTTTATGTAGTGTCTTTGAGAGTACACTTAACTCATGTGATGGAATTCCAAAGGAGCACATTTTAACTGTCACAGCTCTTTTGATTGAGAAACTTGGTAGGTGTACTTTCACTCAGGTGCTATGTCTTAATCATTCTGAACATATTAGCTACAGAACAGTATGTTACAAAAGCTTAATTATTTTGGTGTGAGTAACACATCTCTAAAGAGACATATTGAATTATATCTCTCATTATTTCAGGAGATCTTTCATATATTCTCGCAAAGGGTATCATTTTAAAGCTTGCCGACATGATGAAAAACGAAACTGGAGATACTGCTAGCTCTCAATATGTAAGTTTCAGTAATGCTCCCGCTTGACTAGGCTTCTATAACTTTCTGGATTTGTAAAATGTATATTATTGTTACGAAAGGGTCTATTATCTTACACTTATGGTATTGGTTTCTTACTTTAGGAATAGGGTTGGTTCAGAAGGTTGTTAGTTATTATATGAACGTCGTGTGCATTTAGTACTCAAAACTTTATTCAATATTATTTCATAATTAGTAAAAGGACATCTTGATCCTCATCATATTTTTTTTTGTTCGCAGTTTCTTACGATATGAAGAGTCTATCTATATATTTTTATTTATAAAAGATTGGACTTATCTGCAGGTTCAACAATGCATTGGGGCTGCAGTGGTTGCCATGGGGCCAGTGAAGCTACTAACACTTCTTCCTATCACCCTTCATGCTGAGAGTCACTCGTGCACAAATGCTTGGCTAATTCCTATCTTAAGAAGACATATTGTCGGGACATCTCTTGAGTATTATGTCGACCACATTGTTCCCCTTGCAAAATCATTGATGCGTGTTTCTAAAGAAGGTACTCTTCTGTGCGGACATTAGTAATTTTTTTGTTGCATTAAAAGAATAGTTTTTTCCAATCTTCTAGTTCTATTCTGCCACTGGCTTCTCATCATGCAAGAATATAGTTACCACAATCCCTTGATTAGTTCTCTATGTGTTGCAATTCTTTCACTGACATTTTATATATATATGCTTGTTCATCAGCTAAAAAGTCAGGTCACGGCAAAAAGTTGCGTGCATGTGGTCATGAGCTGCTGAAACTGCTACCTGCCTTTTGTAACTACCCAATTGATGTGGCCCAGAAATTTGGATCTATAGTGAAGCTGATGGTTAAGTTTATTAAGAAAAAATCTTTCATGCATGAAGCCGTGGCTGTTTCTCTACAGGTGAGTTCCTTCACATTTCACTTAAACAATATCTTCTTGTTTTTACAAAGTTCAGTCTCACTAAATTTTTGCTTGTTCAGATGCTTGTAAATCAGAATAAAAGAATGCCTAAGCCCAGTACAGATGTGGACGAGGAAAACGCCAATACGAGTGAAGATGCTAAACCAGAGGTTAAAAGTAGATTTCACTATTCGAAGAAAGCTTCAGTGAAAAACATGAAGACTTTGGCATCAAGTTCGGCAGAGCTGCTTCAAACGCTTGTCGATGTATTAACTGCCTCAGGCACGCAGATCAGTGCAGACTTTAAGGTTTACAAATCAAAATTTAAACTATTTCTTCAGCATATGTCAGAGTGTTCGTTTGATCTGAGTAGTTAATTGGCTGAAGATTACATCGTTTATGCTCTTGTAATGCCAGGCTGCAATTGGATGCTTAGCTTCTACTCTGGATTCTTCAGTGAGGAAAAAGATTCTAATTTCCTTGCTAAATAAGTTTGATCCTGCTGGCGAGAGCGAAATTGAAGGGCAAGTCAACCAGTCTAATGATTCAATTAATGAAGAGAAAGACAACCGCAGTGCTACAAAGACACAGTTAAAGAGGTATAGCTCTAGAAATATATGTCCTCTGTATTGTATGTTAAATTTTATTTTGAAAATGATCCTTTTAAAATCTCTTCCATGACTGGTTAAATTAGCATGACATCCATGTAAATATAAAGTGTTGTCCTCTTAACTCTCATTTACCTGATACGACTTCTTTAATACTCGCTTGCAGGAGTGCTGTGCTGGATCTTGCATCTTCATTTGTTGAAGGAGCCAAAGAAGATCTTATTGAATTGATATATAGTCTTGTCCGCCAAAGTTTTCAGGTATCTTACTAAACTTCAGCTTAGAGATTTTATTCATTAGCGTAGAGGCTGATCCATGACCTGTTTTGGTTTCAGGCCACTGATGAGGCTGATCTTCGCGGGGCGTATAATACACTCAGCAGAATTCTAGAGGTTGCTTACCCAATTTGAACTTGTTATAGCAGCTCTTACGCTGATCATTGGATGGTACTCAAATACTTATTTATGTTGATTTGCCTTCTTTGGTACAGGAACATGGCTGGTTCTGTTCATCTCATTTTGCAGAGGTGATAGAGATGTTACTCAGCCATAAAACTCCGGAGGATGAAGCATCTTCTAAAAGTCGATTTGCATGTTTCCACGTCCTAATGGCGCATGGAATTCAGGTGTAAATTATATATCCTTTTCTATCAATTGAAACTCTTTATTACCATGGCGTTTGTTGTCAACGGAAGGCTATCCATCATACTTAATTATAGCTTCAGAACATCAATGCTTTGTTTTGTAAAATGTACATCTCAATGTTCTTAATGTTTGACTCTTTCTGCAGTCAAGCTCCGAGGAGGAGAATGAGAAGGCTTTCCTTATCCTGAACGAAATGATCCTTACACTTAAAGATGTAAGCATGCTGTTTGCTTTGTTCGCTGCTTAAGGGAAACAATACGATTACTAAACAAGTTTTTTAACATTTTGTTTTGCATTATCTTGCCTTTGCATATGCAGGGGAAAGAAGAACACAGGAAAGCAGCTTGTGATGCACTGGTTATGGTATATACCACCCTGCAAAATTCATCATCTATGAACAGTGATGAACTTTGCCCCAAACTGATTAACATGGTAAGTACATCAGAGGAGCTATCATATCAACTCTTGTCCACTCTCGTTATATCTCAAATGACCAATCAGAGTCCATGATGTTTCAGATAAGTGGTTACATATCTGGATCATCACCACACATAAGGAGTGGAGCAGTCTCTGCGTTATCTGTCTTGATATACAAAGACCCTGAGATCTGCCTGTCGTCACCAGAGCTTCTTTCCTCAGTTCTATCATTGCTTCACACCAAATCCATTGAGATTATAAAAGTAAGCCTACCTCTTGTTGCTCTTAAGTATGTATTTTTTTGTTCTTCTCCTTGAGTTTCTCAGGCGTCATCGTGTATCTGCAGGCTGTTTTGGGTTTTGTGAAAGTTTTAGTCTCGACATCGCAAGCCCAGGACTTGCAGAATCTACTGCAGAATCTCTTATATGAGATTCTCCCCTGGTCGTCTGTTTCAAGACACTATTTCAAGTCAAAGGTAATAATGAGAATACCAAACTCATGTGCATATATGTAGTGATAGTGATTCTTCTCTTTCCTAAAAACGTGATGATTGACTTACCAAACTCATGTGCATATATTTAGGTAACGATCATAGTTGAGATTATGATAAGGAAGTGTGGAACCCGCGCAGTCCAACTAGCGACACCAGACAAGCACAAGAGTTTCCTCCAGACAGTTTTAGAGGTCTCTCTCTCTCTCTCTCTCTCTCTCTCTCTCCCCCCTCTCTGTAAATTTTCTTGAAATTTTTGAATTGTATACATCGAAAGAAATGGATGTATCATCTTGGAACTTTCATCTTAATGTACAGAACCGTTCGAGCAAAGCAAAAGACAAAGACGAAACCAATGATTCACAGACTACATCCATCGACTCCTCGAGAGAGTAAGATCCTTTAGAAACAAGAACACATATCTAATCAAATCACTGCTTGCTTGCTCACTAATTCTTTTTATACAGGCCAAGGAAAAGAAATCATTCTGATCATTCATCAGAAACAACAGCCAGACAAGATGGTGGCAAAGAACACAACAAATTCAAACGACATAAGAGCACACATCATTCAGACACTAATGGAAGCAGAGCAGGACCAAGGCGCCCCGGTAACAAAAGCTTCGGGAAACATAGGGAAACTTCTGGAAACAATCACAAGTCAGGAAAAGACACACGGAAGCCCCAGAAGAACAGATTCAGGAAAGCATCATGAATCCTTTAATCTTAGTCAGTAAACAGTTTTGCAGTTTTCAGATATCAGAAACCAAACATATGGTGTGTATGTATACGAGTTGTAGATTGTACACATCAAGATTTTTCAAAGATTAGTGTTTTTTAAAAGACATTAGATTAGAATGCAGACGCTTGATCAAGCAAAGAAACAATCTCTAGCCTGCTTCTCACCAATCTGTGAAACACTTCTCTAACTTGTCTCTGCAAATCCTCCAATCCAACTTCCATTCCCCTGCAAATCTCATCCATCTCACCCACCTGGTCCGCAACTTCTTCCTCCTCCGTTTCCTCTGCCTGAAACCTAAACCTCTCCGTGAATTGCAACAAAGACAACCCTATCTTCTCCATCCTCTGCATCTCCTCCATCAACCCACCACCACCACCACCACCAAAACGCTTCTCCTTCCGTTTCATCTCTTCACCAACCCTCTCCTGAATGTTCACCGCGGCGCTAGCCCAGCTCTGATGTTTCGGAAGCTGCAACGGCGCCACAAGAACATTACTTGTCTGGCAAGGAACAGCAGCTAGTAGCACCCACATCACCAGAGCCATAACACTGCTCATTATGTAAGCCGCCATCGCCGACCCCGAGGCTTCTGCTCCACGTGGCAGCACAAGATTAGCAACCATCCCTTGAATCTGCTTCGTTGCGGACCAGTTCTTGCTGACGTGGCCAGACGATCCTCCACCTCCTCCAACTGTGACGTTGCTGCGCTGTCCAAACGACCATGATCTAAACGTTGTCCTTTGCTGGTTACTACTTCCTCCACTTCCGTTGTTTCTAACCTTCCCGTCACCGTTTAACCCTACGACGAGGTTTGCTAACGCACGCTTGGCTCTACGAACGCTTCCGTCACATAACGGTCGCTGTTTAAGCGCCGTGACAGCTATCTCCGCTAGACGCCGGCTCTGTCTAACGGAATCAATACCGTTAACAACGGCGTTACAGATATCAAGCGCCTTTAGAATCCGATCAAGCATTTCCGACAAAACCCTCTCCAAAATCGGCGACTTAGAGATCTGGACCGTGGAGAGAACCCCTTTGAACTCCGCTTCGCAAGACATGAAAACGTCGAGGAGATTCTGAAGCCATGGGATCGAGAGAATCGGATCAGACGGCTGAGAGGGGCCGGTGTCATTAGGCGACAATGGAGCGATTAGCTCCGAGAAACGGTCGGATACGTGTTTTTGAAAGTACTCGAGTTCTTCGAGCTCTTGCTCGTGGTTAATGTCCATGGAAATGATCTGGTTGCGGCGGATGCTGATTCGACTCAGGAACGAGCCCTGAAACTCCGTCGCCGGCGCCATTAGTGTAGTGTGTGATGAATCGAAGCCAAAGTGAGTTTCTTTTGTTGTTTCCGAGGTTAAAGGAGAGATTTTTGAAGAGGGAGAAAACAGAAAGAAAAAGGGCTTTGAGAGTTTAGATTAAAGCAGGAACTGAAATAGTGGAAAGCATGTTCGTGTCGGAAAGGGATTTTAATGTTTTTTTCGTTTAAAAGAAAAAAATATTTTCTTTCTTTGGTACTCGCTGAGTAAAAGAATATTCGTCGTTTGGTCTTTTATTACAGACTTTTTCTTCTCGACGTCAATTTTAATTTCTTCAGAATGAAAAATAAGTACTATATCTCTGAATGACCTATTCAAAGATCGAATTGTTTTTTATTTATATATATTACATAATGGACTATGGTATATTCAAGCTGTTTTTTTTAATCGGTAAATAAAAAGCTTCAATACTTAATTTTTGTTGTCATGTATTACAAATATTTTTGAAGCATAGTTATTGCGGAGTCTAAGGGGCAGGTGATCATAGAAAAATCAAGAATGAATTAAAAAGAACAAATAAAAAATAGAATAATAAAAACAAAGAAGAAATATTGTTTCTTTCTAAATTTAAGGAAGAACAAATTTATTTCATTTTTACGATAAAAGAACTGAAAAAGAGAAGAAAAACTAGTATTTATAAATGTGTAGCTTTTTAAAAAAAAAATGATAAAGAAACAATATATTTACTCATTTTTTTGTCACCATTCAAAGTCTAAGAAAAAAACTGGTAAAAGAAACCAAAATGTATAACTTGAAAGAGTTTTAGTGACTAATATTGATTAGGTTATGATATGTGGTCAAAAAAATGAGCGTATATTTAGTGTGGTTCTTAATTGATGGATGGAACAAGTGTATAGTCAGTTTCTCAAACAAACAAAAAACAAGTGTATAGTAGTCAGTTATGTGTTATGAAAAGACGTTCAAGATGTAGAATGATCGGTGACCGATCTTGAAAAGAATGTTAACAAGCTTTCTAGCGGTTCCGTCAAGTTTGGGACTACTCTTTAAGGACGTGTAGAGAGATCAATATCACATGTTATAGTAGAAGCTATGATGCATTTAAATGGACACGTATCCATAATTTACAAGAGGTGAGCTTATCAAATATGATCTTATATATATATACAAGTGTGTCTGAGTATTTGTAATGTAAAGGTCAATTGCCTGAATGTGAATATATGCTTGTCAAAATGAATAATTTGACCATCGTTTATATAAGTTACTAATCTATTAATTTATGAGAGGGATACTCATGCACAAAATAACAATAACAACACATATTTATCATAAATCCAGTCTATAGTCTACACAATTAGAGCCGGTCTTGAGATTCATATATTTACTTAAGGCCGTAATAAAAAAATAAAAAATGGCTGGTTTTGTATATTTTAAAAAATTAAGGTTACTTTTTAAAGTTATATTTTTCGGTGAAATTTGAGGCCGCAAGCAGGTGCTTCTTTTGCTTGGTCTCATGGCCGCTTCTGTGTAACACAAATAGCTTTAGATTTCTGTTTATATTTTTATGGGGTCACATTGTTAATACCAATAGCTTTACGTTTCTGTCGGTAAGCTATTACTTGGCGTTAGAGAGTCATACACCAAGTATTTTCCATGTCTGAACTCTGATGTGATATCATTAAATGCATGTAACGCTATCTCTAGGGATGGCAACGATACAATCCTCGGTAACTATTCATAGCACGCTTTTAAAGCTCAGCATAAACTGTCCATCGCGTAGAAAATCTTGAGGTAGCAATGAAACTCTCAAGATGAAGGTTAATTATTAAAATTTGAATCATATAATTTAATTTGACTCCTTCCTTCAGAAACCTCCACTAATCATGCTTTTAGATTCAAATTTTAGCAAAAAGAAAAAAAAAAAAAAATCTCCCAAGAGATCTTTATATAAATGTATGCAAAAATTAGTGAGGTCATATAAATGGAAGCGGTAATTACGGGGTATCATGTCCTGATGCTCTTGTATTAATTTAAAAGTGAATTTTAAGTGGTCGGTGAAATTGACGGTTAATGACGGTTAGGAAAGAACAATAAACAATTGTTGTTATCAAAAACCTCTTTGCATCTCTTTTACACATTTTTCTCTTAGAATACCACTTTAGCGTTAGAAAGAGCAATTACGAGAAAGACACATGGCAGTATAAAGTGATCATTAGCTTTGGCAAGTATATCATTTAGCTTTCATTTAAGGAATTAATTATTTATTAAACTTTAAACCATATTCTCAGTTCCACAAATAACGCGCACAATCCCAATCAATATCACATCTTCAATTCTAAATACATGAATAAAAAACTGAAGTTGCATATCATTATTGTTACAATGGCATTTTTAAAAATCAAAAGCGACAAAAATTATTGTTATTTTGTTTCGCCGTCACTTGACAACCACGAAAATGAATTTAAACGCGTTTGATGTTACACAACAAGAATGAATTTAAACGCGTTTTTCTTAAGAATCTAAAGGGGAAATTAATGGATAAAAAATGAAAAAGCTGAATTAACAGTTATTCAAATTCATAATAATAATAAAACAGTGTTATCTATTTCAGATGTAGTCAAAGACAAAAGACAAATGCATCCATGATCCAACTCACGGTGGGTTGGAAAAAGGTTAATGTGTTTAGTTTGTGATTCAATAAGTTGGATAATTACGCCATAAAAAACACGGAAGATGCATTGGCAAAAGATAATATATGGGATCAAGATTCATACATTTATCATTATTATGTTCCAAGATCAATTTCTAGTCTTCTACATGAAGACTTTGTGTACTCACGTTTAACATAATAAAAAAATAAAGAAGTTACCAAAAAAAAAAACACGGAAGCATTTGGATAAAACATTTTATATGATGGGCCGGGCTAAATCGTTATAAAGCCTTGACTCACTACTCACTCTCAAAGATTTCTTATATGGTTCAAGGTAACCACTGTTGATCAAGCTGTTGCCAGTATTACTATTTAGTATTTATTAGGTGTTTACCCGCAATTTTGCAGATAATTATATTATATGAAAATATATATTATGGTTATATTGTTATAATTTTTAAATAATAATTAAAATTAAATTTTTAATTAATTTCAAATAGTTGGATAACCAAAAATTTCAGTATATATTTTTAGAAGATCTATGAGATTTAAAATAGTTCAACAACGTAAACTTTAGTCATTACAAATATTTTTCTTATAGAAAAGTAATATTATAATCAATTCAGATAATTGGTTGTAGAATTACTTAATATTTTATTTTAACACGTGAAAAAATCGAGAATACTATAGTTTTCAAAAAATAAAAGAGAGTTTTTTTATGTAGAACCAATACAATGATCAGAGGCTTTTATCATGAAAATATTTTGTAAACGTTTTTGCGTGGACTTTAAAAAACATAAAAAGTTCTAATAATTCTTTACCTACAAAATTAATTTTTTATATAAGAATATATAACCATTAAATTTATTTCAATAAAAAGTTAAGTATTTTATTTAGTTATAGATAAATAATTTATAAAGAAAAAGAAATTCATAAAACATATACATTATTTCTCCAATTCTACAATTAGTTATCATAAATCATTATTTGTAATATTACTTGTGTTATTTGGTAATTTATATTAATTAGTTCTGTAATTTTTATGTTTTAAATATAAATTTTTTTTAATCATTTCTAGAAGTGATAAGTTATCTATAATATCACATTGTCATTGAATAATGATGAATTTTTTAAAAAATTATATATTTGACTGTTCTGCATTCATTTAAAATATTTTAGAATATATATATATATATATATAATGAATGAATGAGCTTATTTAATATTATTAAGTTTACATTAATTAATTTTCTGGAAACTATGATTTATTGTATTCACTATTAATATAAATATTTTTTAGCAACTATAATATAAATATATTCAAAACCATTTTTATAATTGTTTAGGTAGTATCATATGTATCTAAATATATATTATCAATTTATATAATATAATCTATGATATTTAATTATTTCTATAAATAAATTATATTAATTAATTTATATTTAAGATATTTAATTGTATGTTTGGAAACATATATTAGATTAGGGAATTCTATGGTTAGTTTCCCTTTAAAAACTTTAATTAAATAAATAAAAAATTAAAAACCACCAACCAATCAAATTATAACAATTAATTGGAAAACTCTCATATGAACGACACATCAGCAAAAACCACTAAAATGATTTCTCAATTAATATATAGGGAGATTTAAAATATATATATATATATATATATATAATGAATGAGTTAGCTTAATTAATATTATTAGGTTTACATCAATTAATTTTCTGAAAACTATGATTTATTGTATTCACTACTAATATAAATATTTTGTTTTAGCAACTCTAACATAAATATATTAAAAACTATTTTTATAATTATTTATGTAGTGTCATATATATCTAAATGTATATTATCAATTTATATAATGTAATCTATGATATTTAATTGTTTATATAAATAAATTATATTAATTAATCTATATTTAAGATGTTTAATTGTACGTTTGAAAACATATATTAGATTAAGTAATTCTAGGGTTAGTTTCCTTTTAAAAACTTTAATTAAATAAAAAAAAAATAAAAACTATCAACCTATCAAATTATAACAATTAATTGGAAAGATCTCATATGAGCGACACGTTAGTAAAAATCACTAAAGTGACTTCTCAATTAATATATAGAGAGATTATGTTGACATTAATTAATTTTCTGAAAACTATGATTTATTGTATTCACTACTAATATAAATATATTAAAAACCGTTTTTATAATTGTTTATGTAGTATATATATATCTAAATGTATATTATCAATTTATATAATGTAATCTATGATATTTAATTATTTATATAAATAAATTATATTAATTAATCTATATTTAAGATGTTTAATTGTATGTTTGGAAACATATATTAGATTAAGTAATTCTAGGATTAGTTTCCTTTCCAAAACTTTAATTAAATAAATTAAAAATTAAAAACTATCAACCAATTTAATTATAACAATTAATTAGAAAGTCCTATTATGAACGACAAAAATGTTAGCATTTCCTGAGAAATTATCCTTATTTTAAGATGTCTTTCCGGAGTAATATGGAATTCAAGTGAAAAAAAAAAATTATTCTTTTGGCAACTCTAGATACCTTACAATTTTACGATGTATCTACGAGTAATTATTCTTTTTTGAAAAGGGCATTAATCGGCGCCTATATTATGTTTAAGTGTTTTGGAAAAAAAAAGGAAATGAATCTGAATATTACCATTTGCCATAAATATTTAATCCATGCATAATTAGGCAACTGGAAACAAAATATACGAATGTGTTTTGCTATGCCCATCTTCCAATATATATATATATCTCATTAACTCACAATATATCATTACAAGAATATACGAATAATGGGTTTTGCTAGATCAGCTTGCATGACAATCATCTTTCTTTTGATAATATTCTTTCTTTCGCCGTCTTCGGCCGTGGACATTCCCGTCGTATCCGACAGTGGTCGCCGGAGCAACGTCGAGGTTACGTTCATCTTCCAAACGTGGTTGTCCACTCACGGGAAGAGTTATGTCAATGCTCTCGGAGAGAAGCAACGGCGTTTTGAGATCTTTAAGGACAATCTTCGTTTTATCGACCAACACAACGCTAAGAATCTCAGTTATCAGCTCGGTTTGACTCGGTTTGCTGACCTAACCGTTAAAGAGTACCAAGGTCTTTTGTCTGGAGGCCTTGATGATCTTGAACCAATACAAAGGGCTCGCAGATTCAGTCTTAGGTACGTTTCACTTCCCGGAGATCAGCTCCCAGAGTCCTTTGACTGGAGAAAAGAAGGTGCAGTCACGGCGGTTAAAGACCAAGGCTCTTGCAGTAAGTGCTTTTTATTTGTCTTTCAGATTTATTCACATATAATCTCCTCACGGTAGTTTAGGCAAGTTCCCATCTTTGGTCCTAATATATATTTCTAACTAGTAATATACTAAGTGAATCTTCCGGTTCATGCATATAAATATGTATAAACATATTCAAAATATTTCAAACCATAATTAGTTAATATTTTATTTTTAGTAGTTATAAGTTTAATTTTTTTAAATAATTTATACGTTTGAAAAGTAAATAAAAATGTTAATTGAATATTATACTGTTATCTTAATCAAAGATGTGATTTAAAATATAATAATTTGAATCCGTACATTTTTCATTTTCAATATATTGGTTACAATATCAATATAATTTTTTCATATATTTTTAACCAATTTTTTTTTAATATTTGAAATGAAAGGTTGCTGCTGGGCATTCTCCTCAGTAGCAGCTGTGGAGGGAATAAACAAGATCGTGACAGGAGAGTTAATCTCACTCTCCGAGCAAGAACTGGTTGACTGCAACACCGATAATTACGGTTGTGACGGGAGAGGCTTCATGGACATATCTTTTAAGTTCCTTATCAATAACAATATTGGTCTTGTCTCCCAGATTGATTATCCATACACGGCCGTTCAAGGCCACTGTAACCACAACGAGGTTCATCTACTAGTGGCTCCGTTACTCATGTAAACATCCATATATAATTGCTTATATTTCACTAACAAGTTTCACTTCTTTGTTTTTTTTGGTACGTTAATGCATGGCAGAATAGTGCAAATAAGGTCGTTAAAATTGATGGCTACGAGGATTTGCCAGTAAATGATGAGATGTCTTTAAAGAAAGCCGTTGCTCACCAGCCCGTGAGTGTTGGCATTGACAAAAAATCCAGAGAATTCATGCTCTATAAATCGGTATATATTTATGAGCACATAGCAAACCCTACCTTTAAAAATCTATTTTCTTATAAATCCAAAATATATTCAATCGATAAAACTTCTATTGTACTTGTTTTTATGTACTTGTGTCATTAAGGGTATATATAGTGGACCTTGCGGGACACAGCTTGACCATGCGGTTGTTATCGTCGGGTACGGTAGTGAGAACGGACAAGACTATTGGATCGTGAAGAACTCATGGGGCACGATATGGGGAGAAGCTGGCTTCGCTAAGATGGCTCGTAACATTCAAGATCCAGCAGGTATATGTGGAATCACAATGGTTGCTTCATATCCTATCAAGAAGTAGACTTCGAATGCATGACGGCAAGAATCTATACTGGCACTTCTAAAGGAAACTGTAACGAGTGTCTGGACTTTGTAGGTTTCTTAGCCACGCGTTCTTCTACAGATAATATTTTAATTCTGCTATGAAGATTTTAAATAATGTTTCAAACATGCCTAAATCTACATTGAATCTAACAAAAGTTAGTCAACCGTTAACAAGATTAAACGAAATCGTTTTGATGAAGCTTAAAAAAAATGTTCTTTCCGGGACTTAAACATGTATAGGGAACATTAATCATTAGACTAAAGAAACTTTTAGAAATATTATTACAAATTGGAACTTATACAAAATACTATACTTTTTCATTTTATCCAATTAAAAATTTGGTGATGATTATTTTTTATTTATATAAATACATTAACATTGATTACTTATCATTTATTTAATAAACTTATATCTTATTAAAATATAAATAATAAAACATTTAATTATACAAAATTTTAAAACTTTGAAGTTATTTATAAAATTTTCTTATATAAATTATTTTAAATTTTAAACTTAAGTGGAATTTTTTTTTTCAAAGTTAATATTATATATTTGTGATATTTTGTTCAAAATATTAGACATATTAAACAATAACTAAAATATATAAAAACATAAAATGTATAGTATATTATATTAATTTTGAAGAAAAATTACCATTCAAGGTTTAAATTTTTATATAAAATCTATAAATATTTTCAAAGTTTTAAATATATTTAATTTCATATAAGTATAAATATTTTATTATTTATATTTTAATAAGATATAAGTTTATTAAATATATGATAAATAAAATATGTTAATGTATTTATACGAATCATCAAAGTTTTAATTGGATAATATTTTTAAAAAATATTTTAGTATAGTGGTTAGTGTGCTCTTTTAAAATGGATGTCAAGGTACTGGTTCGAGTCCTGGAAGGAACGTATTTTTTATAAAAAATTAAATCAAAACGATGTCATTTTATCTTGTTACCAGTTGATTAACTTATGTTAGAGTCAATGTAGATTTAAGTACATTTTAAAAAGTTTGAATAGTTTTTGAATTATAATTGAGTTGAAGTCATATTTGGCATGACTGAAACTGTTGAGGTTGAAATTGGCCATTCTCCCAGAGACTCTATGGTTCGAGGTGCTGTTAGCTCCAGAGATGGCTTGAGTTTGAGGGATAATAAGTTTTACGTACCTTGCACTAGAAATTGTTTTCTCTTTTATAAGTCATACGTCATCATTAAACCGTAGACAATGGCAATGATGTCAGATTATTCGGTCAATAGATGTTAAAATGTAGAGTCTGCATAATCATTG
Organism: Sinapis alba; assembly: GCA_012274485.2. Classification (NCBI taxonomy): domain Eukaryota; kingdom Viridiplantae; phylum Streptophyta; class Magnoliopsida; order Brassicales; family Brassicaceae; genus Sinapis; species Sinapis alba. The sequence goes on along the minus strand of MU107880.1, from coordinate 17,897 downwards.
AAGTGCCAGTACAATGACACAGGACCTATCACCTAAATCATTTTGTAACATTTTGGTACGTAGTTTAGTAATTGACTTTTTTATTATTTGTCACTCTCTCTCTTATCTCCCATGTTAGGTTGTTTGACTACTAGGATATATAACATGAAGGATAACATTATCGTTTCTTTTTTGTCTTACTGGATAATAATAATTTTCTAATTAGAAAACAATCATACAAATGGTACGTTTCATGGGGAAGTTACGTTATAAAACGCGTAAGGTGAGTCTCATGACCTGGCTAAACGGGTCAATGTATAATGATCAGTTGGTTTATATCTGTTGTATACTTCTAATGATAATTAAAGGTTTGATACTTACGCAACCACAAACCTAAGTTATAGCAAAGTCTATATAGAGCTCGTGGTGGACTTTTCTCTGTCACTCCCAAACTTAGTATTCTTCTTAACAAACAAAAATGGAGAATACAAATTACACTAAGCCTCAAGTGTTCATCAGTTTCCGAGGAAAAGACGCACGGGAAAGGTTCTTGCCCCTTCTCAAAGATCGTTTAAAAAGGAGCAAAGTGAATGTGTTCACCGACGAAGACGCGGCTGGAGTACCCCTCGAACATCTATTGGAAGAGATTCGAAACTCACGAATCGCAGTTGTTCTCCTTTCCAAGAACTACGCAGAGTCACATTGGTGTTTGAACGAGCTGGTCGAGATCAAGAAATGCATAGAGACGAAGAAGCTTGATTTCGTCATACCCGTCTTCTATAAAGTTAAGACTTCCCACGTGAAGAAGCAGAGCGGGAAGTTTGGGGAGAAGTTTCTGGCTTATCAGGAATCTTTGCTAGTTGAAGCAGGAGAAGAGAAGAAGAAAAAGAAGCGTGCCAATTCAAAGATCAAGAGATGGAAGAGAGCTCTAACGTTTGTTTCCCGAATGATTGGAGTGTCTTACGACAAGAGGATGTAAGAGCATGTTTAATGGAAGTCTTTTAGGGAGGGTCTCTTAGCGGGATTTAAGAGACGATTTCTTAACTTTTAACTAAAAAAAGTTAAGAGACGTCTCTTAGATAAGATATTTAAGAGACGTCTTTTAAATCTAGCTAAAGACCTCATTAAGAGACTCCCATTAAATATGCTCTAATACTTTGGTGCATGATCAAGATGTTGAACTAATACCACTTCTTTAATTATAACCCCTCTTTATTTGCAGGTCAGACTCGGATTTCGCCAAAAAGATCGTCGAAAAGGTTAACATAAATTTAGCTCAAATTGCTGCAAAGGAAGGGCGTTATATTATTCCACAAAATATTACGGTGTGTTAATTTTTATTTTTACATGACGAATAGATTTTTTTGTGTTAAAATAGAGATGGTGAGTAAATCTCTTATTACAGATATCACAGGGAAACGTATCAAACATGTATGTGTTCCATGTCAATCAGTTAAACATCAACGAGCTCCATGTTTCACAGACTTTGGAAGCTCTGTCTCTAGCAAGTTCAAATTTGGATTCTTTGTCTGGTAATAATAGGCACACCATCTCATATCACAACCGCATAGATCAAACTTCCCGTTTACCTAGTAAGTTCAAGATCATGACATGGACCTACCAACATATGTCTTCTGGATATTGACTAATGAATTGACTTTAAAATCCACAGTTGAACCGGTCATGACTGAAAATCGTGGCGGGGAACAGAGGAGCAATGACAGTATTGTCCCGAAAAATAATAGTGAGGAGCGCACGACTTGCATTTCGTTTCTTTGTTATTGTTTCAAGATTTGTTTGTGTCTTACATCCCCAGCAAAAGATGATCCAAGGATTTGCAGAAACGAATGTTTCGTTTCAAGCAACTGACCGTCTTTTGTTTGCTTGTGACTTAAGCAAAGCCTTTGTTTCACTTCTTGAGATTGTATTCGATCGCACTGATTTACGTTGAAGATCAATTAATAAAAGAGATTTCAGTGTTCAGTTAGTAAATTATGTAATACCTTTTTCGTTAGTAAATTAATACCAAATATGCTATTTGTGTGTAACTGAGTGATTGGATTGAAATAAAAAAAAAGTATTTACTCTCGATGTAATACATATGTGTATGTGTTTTAATTAGAGATGGCAAATAAGTATTTGCGGGACAGTCCACAGAACGATGGTTCTGTATTTTTTTGTGTTATAACTTCCAAGAAATCATTTCTCGCACATGCCAAATGTTAAAGTTAGACGTCAAAAAGAAGTCAACTTGTTATACTTAGCATTAATGAAGAAGAACCGTAACTTGTAACATGTTGATCTACCAATAATCTTAACAACTAGCATCAATGTAGAAGAAACCGAAGGTGTAATATGATCAAGCAACAAGCATAACATTAATAAACAAACAACCGATACTTTAATATGATTAAACAACAAGCAACAATCTTAATAATGAAATGTGCAAGAGTTTAATGACAAGAAAGATTGAGCACAAACATACCATTTTCACTTTTCCATTTGAACAAGAAAAGCAGCAACTTCAAAATACATGTTGTTCATACCCAATACTGGATTTGGCAAGCATGAAAACTAGCAAAAGAACCACCAAAGATAAATCATGTGAATATGGTAATTCAAGGTCTTTCTATACTGCTAACAAATTCCTTAACGATTCGATCTCAGCCTCTTGTTCAGTATGTTGAGAATGAGGAGAAACACAAAGCAAAAGTACGGTATCTACCAGTTAAACACCGATCACATGAACTTCTATTACTTCCTGCTAGTACATTGCTTTTATGTTGACATTAGTTCTTACCTACTGTGCTTGCTTCTTGCAGCTCTGATCCTGTGTTCTTCACTGATGTCGTGACCAAGGTCAAGGAACTGTTTGAAATTAAGGACAAACCGAAGAAGTCTAGTTCCGATATAACTACTAATCAAGTAACTGAAGAAAAGCCTATAATGCATCAATAGGAGAGAGAGCAGTAGCAGCAATAACAACAGTCAAATCCCTAGACGATGACTTATTCTACTCCCTACCTTCGTTCTTAGAAGCTCTAAACTTCGAAATTACAGACCTTGAAGGCTTCACGGAGATGCACAATGGTCTCATATCTCTGAGCCTAAAAAGACACACTAACTTAGTGTGTCTGAACTTGGGTTCTCTTGAACATCTGGTCCAGTTTCAATGTTCTAAAGTCATTCGAATTCCTTAGAAAGGTTCCCAACCCTACTTTTTTATTTTGCTTAATTCCCAACCCTACTTTGTTCTATTAAAAATAATAAACTTTTTTTGGTGTTTTTTTATGACATTATATTTATGTATTAATTCTCTACAGGGGTTTGCTCTAGATCATTCAGGTATCAGCAGATTTGAAGAGCCTTCTAGGGTCCGGTATCAGAATCATCAATATTACATAACCAGGTTCAAAACCCTAGTAATTAAGCTCAATATACTACCTCGTTAAATAACCACTCTGTTTCCTTTTACGTTTCTAAAATATAGATGATACTTATATAAACCTTAAACTTAAATTTACAGATGCTACAACTTCAGAAGCAAACATGTTTTGAGATGGGTTAAATTAGAGACATGACACTTTATTTGGTACTTGGGTGTCACGTTAAGCCTCTGTCTTTACTTTACTTCAAATAATCAAAGATTTATGATCCGACTCAAGTAGTTTTATCCCATGAAGCTTTTTCATTTATTCAACAAAGTCCATCCCATTTGATAACAACACCTTAACTTATACCCCAAGAAATGTATTTATAAAAGAAAAACAAAACGTTTTCATCTTCACATAAGCCTTCTCCTAGAGTAACAACGTTGGAGCTTCACTTCATCAATGTCAATCGGACTTTCAGGGAAGTTACACGGCACAATACTCCCCGGCTGCTTCTCCGGCAACAACTGACACGGCTCCGGAGTCACACCACTCGTGTAACCAGACACGTCAGTACAATTCCAAAGCACTTTCTTAGGTTTCTTCGATAGCGTGATGGTCACGTTAGAGATACATATCCCAGTAAACTGATCTCCCGTGATCCCAGCCAATTGAGCCGGCATCGTCACGTTCTCTGCCACCATGTCTTGATAGTTAATGTTCTGAATCACCGGTAAAGCATTCGGATCATAATGCTCGTCAGGATGCGAACCGTAACTTCCGGTCATCCAAAACACGTATTTCATTGTCTGCATCGTCATGCCTCTTACGTACACATCCTTCACGTACCCTCCTCGACCAATAGCTGTTTTGATCCTGTTAAATTTGATTTCGGTTTAATCAACCCGAACTGAACTAAACCGGGTTTTTTTTTTTTGGTTACGCACCTGATTCCTGATTCAGAGTTAATGGCAACGATATCTTCAGCTCGAACGTCTTCAATTCCACCGGACATCTCGCTGCCGAGAGCGATCACTGCACTGTCGGGGGAAATGCATGTGAGCCGTCGGATCAAGAGCTGTTTCGTGGGCATGCCGTAGTTGATTCCGTACTGATCCCATCCACTCTTGACGGCGATACAATCGTCGCCAGAGACAATGTAGCAGTCTTCTATCCTCGTGTTTGTACAAGAATCTGTGATAAACCGGAACGAATTTATTAAACCAGATTTTACAAACCGGTTATTGGTATTTTGAGATTATCGGTATGATTTCGTACCAGGGTTGATCCCGTCGGTGTTTGGTACCGTGACCGGTGCTAATATCGTCAAACTTTGGATAACAATATTGCTGCATATAAAGTATAAACAAAATCGGTTTAATAGGTTGAAATTTGAGAACCGAATGAATTTTTTTTAAACCTGCTGTAGACCGGGTGAATATGCCAAGAAGGAGAATTCAAGAATGTGAGATTGGAGATTTGGATACCATCGGAATGCATAATCTCAATCAAATATGGTCTTGTGTATTTTAACTCTCCTCTCTTGAATTTTCCCCACCATGGCTCTCCTTGTCCATCAATCGTCCCATTCTCACCTTTCAATTCAAGAAATTAAAATCGCAATTCGGTTTAGGAATTTTTTGGATATTTTTTGGTTAATTTGATACTAGTTGAGATATTAACCGGTGATAACCACGTCGGTTAAGTTGGAACCGAAAAGTAGACTGATGAACCTTCCACCATCTGTGTCTCTCCCTCGTCCGTACGAAGGCAATGGCTCTATCACTTCATAGTCACTTTCTTCCTACAAATAACGTTAGGATAAACAATTTTAAGTATTAGCTTAGAATTAGTCTAACTTTCTTATTACACACTAGACAGAAACTATTAACTATTCTCCAAACCGTCCGATAACGATCCCCACTAACTTTATGTCTTTGCCTATTTTGTCGTCTTTGCGTAACTCCCTCATTACTCTACCCTCTACTTTTAGAGTGAATAAGACCATCATTATTGCAGGATTCTTAGTATAGAATTTTTAGCGTAGTATAAAAATTTCATCCTAAAAATCTCGCAATAATTGAACAACGCATCTTAAACCTAATCAATAGTTTGCTTTCAGTAGAAAGTTAGAAAACCAAATAATAAAGAATAGTCTTTACATACAAAAAAAAGAATAGTGTTTACAGTTTAGGTAAACTAAAGACCTCGGGTTCTTCAAATTAATCTCTTAATTTGCAGGTAGAAGTTATTGTTCTGTTATCACAGGTTCATTGTAGTACTTTTGATATAAAGTATTTACCACAGAAGAAACAATAAACATAAACTGAATGGCCCAACCATATCATCAGAAGCTGTCAAGGACTCAAGCAAATTTCACGTGAATGTATGTATGTATAAATTGAAACAACAAAAAGTAATTCATCGAAGACGTTTGTGGAGTTTTGTGTCACGGGGGATATTCCTAATTAATTATGTTATTCCTTAGAAAATTAAAATAACTTTATGAAACAATTAAAAATAAAATAAAAACTTACTTGGGAGGCGAGGATAACTGCATCACGGTGGAGGAAAAGCGTGAAATGGCTGGTGAGGTTAAAGCTTCCGGTGAGCCACCGTCCCGCGGGAACAAATAACAGTGAGCCACCGTAGTCGGCGAAACGACTAAGCTGCGACACTGCATCGCGAAACGCCGCTGTATTTGAGGTCACACCGTCTCCTACGGCGCCGAACTCGTCAAGAGACGCTGAGTAACCTCTACACGATAAGGCTGAGTACTCAAACTCTTCTCCGCGACGGTGGCCATGGTTGCGACGATGGTGATGATGAGTATTGAAATCGGTGGCTATGAAGCTATGTTCGGCGTCAGCAGCTCCAGTAAAGCCACCATCGTGGCTGAGAAGGAGGAGGAGGAGAAGGGAACCGACGGTGTAGGGAAGGCTTCGCATGACAGTTTTTTAGAATAGGAGAAATGAAACTAATTATTTTTATTTTTTAAAGGAAGGGACGAGTTTATATTTATAAGAGACCGGACCCCAACAACATAAATAGCTCGAGTTTCTTATTGCATTAAAATTTATAAATTATAAGCTTATATTCATACGTAAAGTTTAGGAAATGTGTGTTTTAAAGAATGATGTTCAAATCATATTATTATTAGTACAATTTCAATTTAAGGATTATAGTTTCTATTTTATTATTCAAATGAACATAAATACAACTATGCCTTAGAAGGAGATGTTATTGTCTTCAGAACTGAACCACTATAGTCCTGTCCTATGATAGGTTATGTCTCAGTTGAATGAGCAACACAAATTTGGAAAGTGCTTCCACTAACTTCCCTTGACTAATTTGAAACCATCATTAGGATCAGATTTGTACAATTTTGTTGAAGATTTGTTACTAGTTGGACTTTTTTCTGAGAATGTCATATACTAACTCAGATGAACACCTCGTAGAATCCGTTGAGATCAAAATGTATGCTTTTAGTTAATACTCTCTCTGTATCATTTTAAGTGATTTTTAAGGTTTTTTCACAAGAATTAAGAAAGTACAAAATTTTATGTAATTTATCTTGGTTGCATAAAATAGCATTAAATAAAATTAGTTCAACCAATTAAAAAAAGATACATTATTTTGTAATTGGTCAAAGATTTGAAATAACATTAAATTTTATCTAGATTAGTGAGAACATCATTTATTTTGAAACTAAATAAAAACTTTTAAAACCCACTTATATTGATACAGAGGGAGTAGTAGACTGAGAAAATGTAATATATAAAAATATTGGATGCAGATATTGGATGGTATACTTTATTGGCTAAATAAACTACACAAGCCATTGTTTGGCTTGAATAGATTATAAAATGTAATTAGACTTGGTTATAAGGTGATAGTGGGCAGCCAAATTCACTTTTTAAGTCCAGCAAAGTGTATATTATAAAATAGTGATGGCAATATATGTAACAGTTAAGCAAAAAAAAAAAAAAAATATATATATATATATATATATGTAACAGTTTATTAATTTCAAAAATATACGTGGCTACCAATATCGACGCACAATAAAACAAGATAATAGTTATATATGTATATTGGACTGTGTTACAAAAAAAAGAGTATATTGGACTAGCAACTATATACATAATGCTACCTGCTACGCCACTTTGATTGTTTCCTTACTTTACCGCGACGTTGCATTCGGTTATTTTTTTTTTTTTTTTTTTTTTTTTTTTTAAAATCGACCTACCATTGTTGTTTAATTTCAATTGTGTGTTGATATATTAAACAAGGAATCTAGTAAACGACTATTTATAATATATACTTACACAAAATGATATGCATAAGTTGTGATCGTAGTCCAAAAAGTGTACCCATCAAGTATATATAATTAAAAGAATTCATACTTAAATAATCCCTGAAATGTTAACTCAAATGCAATGGTTTTGTAACTAGTCCATGTACATGTCCATGGTGTATTTTATTTCATTTATAGGTCTATGATGTTCATTAGTGTTACTATGAATATCATGAATAACTTCTATATATATAAACAAAAAAAAAAGAACGTATATACCTACAAAAATCACGTGAGTACAAGACTTTCTACAATCCACTATAGATTTTTTTTTAACCAGTCGGTTTAGGATTTTCTGTTGATGAAGTTAAAAAGGTTTGCTCAACGTATAGAAGTTTATAAAATATTTTTTTACATGACAGACCAACCCCGTTAAAACTCAAAACGATCGCTATTCGCAGGTCACTAGCAGATATGTGTGAACTCAGATTATCACTGCACATGCAATGATGCAAACCTTGCCAAAATAGAGCCATTTTTCATCCTTTTAATTATTATTTTAGATTGCTGTAGCAATTTACTTCCGAATGTCAAATATCGTTTGCCAAACTCTGTAACGGTTAGAAATATTTTATTACGTACTGTCACATGGGTCTATGTGAATATTTGTGATTATTATTCCCCTATGTATATCAAGCGAGATAAGTTATTTGGTCGTTGAGACTTTTCCACTCTAACTTCGCTTCGTCGTCAAAATCTCTAACTAACCGGTACCCAGAGTACCCCCTTCAAAGCTCCAATCTATCTATCCAAAAACATTCAAAAACGTAAAAGTCAAACAGAACACCAAACTAATAGAAATTTAACCTAATTAAAAGATTAAAATTAACTTAAAATGCCTCTCTCAAAACAGACAAGGGTTAGACGACCACTTAACGGATATGAAAAAAGATATACTGAAAGTGGTAGTAAATAGTCTTTAGAAAAATGTTATGAGAATCTGTAACGTTTCCAATTGTGATTAATTAGTTTGTGCTTTGGTTCTACTATTCCGAGTTCAAATACACTTTCTGCCTGAAAATGATCTTGTGGATATGTCGTCTGATATCATTAAACCTTTTGTCACGTGAAGATTTTAATACTTTGTTTACCTGAAAAAGTTTGAAGGCCCAAACTATAATCAAAAATGGTTCCAAGAGTACTTTTCTATCCCTTGGAGTTCTAAATCTAATGCTTTAAAAAAAATTGGGTTGAATTTTTTATAAATTAATAATTTTACAATAAAATACTAATATTAATATATATACACATATATATATATTTTTAAGAAATTCATAAAAAAATCTTTATTAGAGATGTTCTTATATATGAAAGACCACAATTTTGAAAGTAGGCGAAATATTGTCTGCAAAGAGATTTTAAGTAACTATATGTTAATGGTCGGATGATATGTGTATTTTGTAATAATTCTAAAAGTTGTGGGTTCGAATCTCTTACTTTCAGATTATATCATTGTGTGGTCAGGTAATAGGGATATATAATTCTTTTTACGAACAATTATTTTTAACTAGAATCAATGATTAGACATCCAAAAATTAGTCGGTTAGGTCTCAGTCAACTGAAAATATGATGTCAAAAAAAAAGGACTCCAACTGACTGATTAATGATGTGAGCTTTCTATGTCGACCTGCACGCCACGAATACTCTATCCATTATCCGTAAGATAGCCTCAGCAATAGCATGAACCCATGATGTATCTTTTTAAAATATTATCCCACTTCTTATCATTTATAAGATTTTCTTTATCTATCTTGTTTTTAGTTATTTATCTTTCGTGTTCAGCAAAAAAAAAGTTATTTATCTGTGTCCCATGCAACAATTAGAAATATTATAAACTTTAAATGATAACTAAAGAATGAATAAAAACATTAATTCTTATCATTTCAAACAAAAATTACTATTTACAAGAAATAATTATTCTTTTTTGTTCTTTTTCATTTTTAGTAATTTTTTCAAATAACTACTTTTAAGTTTTTATCACAAATTAACCTTAAAATGATAAAATAACTTTTTTATTTTGAAAATTTCAAAATTTATTTTTATTTTTTAATATCTGTCACCTCCAAAACCATACTCCTTAACTCTAAATTTTAAATCTAAATTAGTTAATCTTAGGATTATAAGTATAATTTACCTTTTTAATAAAATATTTTGATTATTTTCTTCATTAAAGTCTATTTTGTAAAAATAAACTTAAAATTACTATAAAAATTTTCCTTTTTTAAAAGAAATATATAACAAAAAAAAAATTTGTTAAATTTTTTAAAAACAATCATTCTTTTACTTTTTTTATTAGTTTATTCATATAGATTCATTTCTTATATATTTCTCTTGTTCTCAAAAAGGTCACTAGTTAAAACCATAATTTTCTGGATAAAAGTACATCTAAAGGATAATCAACATATGTCCAAAACTTTTAGCAAAAAAAAATAACATGTCCAAAAAAATAAGGAAAATCAACATGCTTCATCTTTACTTTTTCTATTTTGTATATTTCACGGCTACGCAAATTGATTGACATTTTCAATCTTTTGAAGAGAATTTACGTTTTATCTTGTAGTTTGATTATTATTACTTTTTCCTTCTTATAGCGCTATACGTGCAAATAAAATTAGAGAAATACTATGGAACTCTATTGTACCAATAAAACGGAATATTGTAACATAACCTTTTATTATTCCTTTGTATAAAAGTATTATTTTGTATATCAATGTGGGGTTGGTATAATAATTGGGAAACACTGGAAAAGAATTACATCAGAAAAGCGCTGAAAAGGGAAATACACAAGTCACGGGAGATTTTGAAGCAACCGACTAAGCATTTTGATCTATAGTGGTTGGAGTGCACGAGAGAAAAAGAGAGATAATTATTCCATTGAATTTATTAATTAAGAAAAACAAATTATCAGTTCCCTATACACTCCATTATATGTCGAACTTAGCTCGAGACTCTTTTTCTGTTTCCCTAGTCACTCGTAACAACGAGTTGCTTCAAAGTTTAAAACATAAAAAGCTTTCATGTTTTGCATTGGTAAGTAGAAATTCGAGTTTAATGTAAACGTTTTACTGATCTAAAATGTGAAAGAAAGTATCTCCATTATTAGAAACATAAATCCAACCACGTGATAGTAATTTAGTGGCAGATGAATTTTGGATTGTTAAGCAATCTAGGTCTGAATACATCCACTATACTCTATCATGCAGACATTAATATATTACTTAGGATCTATTTGAATATTCGAAGAAAGTATTCATCCGTAAATAGTATACGTTTGAGGAAATTAGTTTGAATTATTCCATAAATTTGAAATATTCCAAAACTAATATAAAAAGAAAAACATAAAACCTTGTTAAAAAATATTATCCAACAAATTGATTGGGATTACAAGAACCGATTTCTTTAGTTAAAGGATAGTCCGATCCAATGATTATAACATTAGGCCACATTGCTTAAAAGTGATGCCCAATTTAAGCTATATCCATCGAGGCACATCAGTTTAGCCCACTTACAAAATATAGTGCGAGTACTTTAAAGTTTTCAGAAAGCACAGCGGATTTATTTAACAACTAGTACTCTAGTTTTTTTTCCAAACTAGTACCCTATTTATCTTCTATGTATTTCAAGATAATCAGATAAAGTTTTTGATGTATCTGAAAGTAAAAGTAATCTAAAAGAAAAATCTTCTTAATTGATCAGAAGCTCAATCACTTGAATGAAAACCCTAGGAAAACGGTTCTATGAAGTAGTTTAGGTTATTGGTCTACAATTAGGTCGAAGTACTTTACATATTTTTCTACTTCTGATTAAAACGTCAAAGATTATTTCATATTGACGACTTGTAAAAAAAAAAAAACAGACATGGTAACATAAATGGTTATACATCCTGAACATAGACATTCTTTTGGAAAGACGTAAGAGCATAATTATCCCTAAAATTCTATTTAAAATTTTTATTTTATTATTTTTAATATTTTTCTGTTTTTTTTTAAAAATCAATTGTGGACGATCACGTGTTAATGAGATATATGGACATTACAAAAACAGTTTTTAATTAAAAAAATTTATAATCGTTTCTTGCATTGTTTATATGCCTTACGTATCATTGAGGTTTACGAACAATGCAAGAAACCTAGTTAAGAACTATGGATAATCATGCAGTGGGGCTGCATTTGCCACGTTAAAAATGGGCATGTCAGCATTTTAATTTTCATTTCTCTCTTCAAACATACAGAGACAGGAAATACTCATACATTTTAACTTAAAAATCTATTTATGGAAATATCTATGCTGCCACTGATAGCAAAGGTTTTAAGAATTAATTTCATTATCATCTGTTTTTTTGTATTTTTAGGATAGCAAATAGAAGTGTTAAAAAGGATATCAAATAGTTTGCTTTTCCAATTGAATTTTTACAGTATGATTTTCAATTTTGAAGGATATTATTTCTATTCTTCTGATTTGGTCTGTACCCTTTTTAATAAATCAAATAATATAATTTTGAATGGCAAACATCGTATTTGCATTCAAGATATATGTGACTTGATATATGGTTTGACCCTTGATTTGAAATATAGAGCAATTAGTTGGTTAAAGCGGCTTTAATAAAGACTAATAGGTGTAATTAAGGACATATCTACCTACAAAGATGTTACTACTATTAAGATCAATTTTTATATATAGATAATGGAACGGCTCACTCCTATTGATGTCCTACCAGTGCCCTTCCAACCGAACTAATCGTAGTGGACAAAGCTTATACTCATTTGTACGGCTCCAACATTTTTTAATATTTGTTATATTTTATTTGACATTTTATGCGGACGATTTTTAATGCTTTTGTGGATTAGTCTTAGCCGTCTAGAGTTGGGGATATTTTAATATGTTTTTAACGTGGTGATATTTCTTTGGTTTAGTATATGAAGGGGTGGATCATTCTGAATACCCAGGGTATTATAAGACAACTCCAACAGAAGTATTTAATACAAATTCCAAATATTAACAAAAAATGAAAAATTGGAAACAGTAGAAACAAAGAAACTATCAATTCTGATTGATATGTATTGATTTTGTAATTTTAAAGTTAACTTTTATCTAATTTATATAGAAGTTATTAATATTAAATTTGTAAGATACCTTTAGAAAGAGCAACCACAATAGTGATATCTAAAGAAAATATCTATTAATTAAAGAAATTAAAAATTAAAATTAAAATTAAAAAATAGTATTTTTCTGAAAAAGTTCTTTGCAGACATACTGTAAAAAAAATTAAAGAACTTCTTCACCACATGTCATCTAGTAATTCATTCTTCCCTTTTTATTGTTTTAAATTTAATGAGATAATAAAATTATTTTACACATATTACTATTATGCTTGCTTAGATACTATTTACAGTATATAACCATTAGGAAATTACTATTTGGATATGTGAAATTACTATTTGGATTTGAATTTATAACTTTTAGATATCTAAATTATAATCAGTTATTCAAATTCGGGCGATTCCTTTAGAAAACTAAAAAAAGAAATTTAAGAAAATAAAATATTTACATATTATTTTGTAGAAGAATGACCTATTTTTACAGATCACACTTAGAAAATTTCAAAAGTCAAAAAAAGAATTTGATAGGTTTTAACTCACGCATGTTTCTATTACTCAGAATTCAAGAACATATATTTTTGCACGAAGTGCAAAATGTCAATCTTCCTACTTTCTTCATATGGACACTAAAAGTTTCCAACTTTGACTAGCAGATATTAGTCGAGTTTGCTTAAATTGCTATAAAAATAGTTTATCTTATTTCAGTTATTTATAAAATTTAGAAAATATTGAAATTTAATAAAAATAAAATTTCATTATTTTAATATATTTATATAAGTATAATTAAATTTAAATATTTTAAAATATAATAGACATGAATTCATATTTGAATGTCCAGACTTGAAACTGTACTATTTAAATCCATACTTAGATTTGTCAGATTTGTAAAATGACAATTCAAATTTAGACTCTTCAAATATCTGTTCTAGAAACATATCAAAATGGATCTCAAATCAGATAATAAGTCCCACCTCGGAGTATATGATCATGACCGAAAGTAGGGTGCAAACGCTTCAATTATCAAACAAATTAATTTGCCGATGGTGAATATTTTATTTTTGGCAACAGCTGAAATCTATGTTTATAACCGCTCGCATGCCAGCCTGTATTTATTTACTTATTTATTATTCTTTAAAAAAAAAAATCACTTTCTAGACATATTTATATTCTATATTTCCTGTTATCATATGTAGCTTAAAATATACAACCATCAAGGTTAAACAGGTTTAAATGGCAAGCTTTAACAACAAACCAAACACAATCATCAAAGTAAAGAATGAAGGTCCTAGGTCTAGAATATATAGTAACTTTTATTTTGTTACTATTATTTTTATATTGCAATCACGATCTTCGATTTAACCCCACTATTGTAAGATACTTGATATTTCTAATCCATCCTTTCACTAAATGATAAAATATTAAGAAGAAAATAAAATAATTTAATAAAATTCAACTCAGCCCACATGGTTCTGTCGTGAAAAGATGACTGATTTATCATGGATAACAGTGTATTTAGTTTTAACAGAATTGAGTTCCAAATTATTTTGGAAAGTTTTTCAACAATTATAGATTTGCAAGAGGGTTTCTTCTTTTTTCTGTTGAATAAAAAAGTAGTATTTTCTGTTATCTTGTAATTCTACACCATCTGTTTTAGTTAGTACATAACAGGATATTAACAATGTCATTTTTCATCACCAATTTAGTATTTGTAATGTGAGAATAATTATATAATACTTTATATGAATAAATTTAGTTTACTTGTATACTATATAATCATTTTACAAAAGAAACCAAGACAGGCAATCTAATAGTACTTTTTCATTTCATATATATATATGGTCAATTTTTTTAAATAGCAGTGTTTTAAATTTTTGTCATAAAAAATAGATTTTAAGAAAAAATGGTCAAAATCACTTTTTATTTTGAAAATTTTAATATTTTATTTTTATTTTTTTTTAAATTTGAAACTCTAACCCTAAAACCACATCTCTTAACTCTAAACTCTAAGTCTAGATTAGTTACCTCTAAGGATATAAGTTTATATTTACATCTTTAATAAAATATTTTGGTCATTTTTTGTATACTATTTTTGTGATAAAAAAAATTTTTAGGACTATTCTAGAATATTTCTCTATATATACTTCAACAATAGTTTATATATCTATACATCTACATAAATTTTAGTTGATAGTAATAAATGAATCAAAATTTATTGCTATTTGTAAATTTAATTAGTTGGTGTACAGAATAGCCATTCATCAACATCAAACATGGTAAATACTCAATTTGTTTCGAAAAAAATCCACATATTAAAAAAAAAAATTCATTTTTTTAGGTTTGAATATATTATTTAATGATAAGTTGTAAACTTTAAAAATATTATTATGTTTATTAAAATTTCATTGATTAAAATTTATGGAAAATGTTTAATTATAAAAAATAATATATTTATAATTAAAATTTAATATATTTTCTTAATATATGAAAAAATTCTAAAATTTATGCATTTTAAAATAGAAGGAATATATAATACAATAAAAAGGAATCATAATAGTAGTATTTTAGTATAAAAAATATTATTTTTGATGTATTATTTTAACTTGTTTTTAAGGGCTTTATACAAAAAAAATATAAAATTTTATGTAATTTATCTTTATTATATAAAAGTAAATTAAATAAAATTAGTTTAATCAATAAAAAAGTATAATATTTTTTAATTATTAATTGGTCACAAATTTTAAATGACATTAAATTTTATATACAATAGTGAAAACATCACTTATTATAAAACATAATAAAAAATAAATAAACACTACTTAAGTTGATGGAAAGAGAGTAGTTTCTTATAGACACTTGCAGGGGCGGACGGACACCCACGTCAACGGAATCACGTGCCCCCAACTGTTTTTCATTTTTCTTGTATAATCTATGTAATTTTTAAAAAAATATTCTTATTTTAGTAAGAAAAGTGCCTCAGATTAAACAAAATTTTGGTTGTTTTTAGTAGCGTACCCTCGATTAAAATTGTTTATGCATCGCCCCTGTGATCTTAGGTGGGATGGATTTTGGGAGACCATTTATTAAGAAATGACTTTAAACATATTGTACAATTAACTTAAACCTACCTAATAGCCACAAACTAGTCCAGTTTACTACTCAAAACGAAAGAGTTCTCATAACATAACAAACTCCACCTGTTCAAGTAGTAGATTTATTATTGGTTTACAGCTAAGAAGTAGAACCAAGGTTGTTTAGTTAGTTGTGCACTTAATTATGTTGCTGATCTCATAGTGGATGGATGGTATATCACCTCGGCAAGACAGCGTTTCTCATATTGATATGAACTCGTAAAATCATATTTGATCATAATCTTTTTTCTGTTTCGTTATTGTATTTCTATATTTTTTCTCTTTTTGTTATTTCGATTGAAATTTGTGCGTAGACTTTTCGATTTCATAGCCTAAAGCTAACGTCTAGAAATCACAAATCGATTCTGCGTTTTTTATTAAAAGAAAATAATTCTGTAGACCTAGAGACTGGATGTACCATAATGATGTCCGAAACAAAAAAATTATGCGAGCTGTCAGACTTGACAAATGGTGGATCTAAGTCAACTCAAACTTGACCGTTGCTACGCGAACTTAGAATAAAATCATTTAGGTAAAACAAATGTACGTATCACGTATAGAATTTACGCTTGCCATAAATTCGTCATCCAATAATGTCTTCTCTTTCATCATTAAACTTGAATATTGCTCTCAGCTTGGAACTTTGGTTGGGATAGAAGTAGTAACTGCTATAACAAATTTAATATTTCATCTGTATCACTTTAAGTGGTATTTAAAAACTTTAATTTTGTTTCAAAATAAGTTATGTTTTTATTTTTTAGACAAAACATTAATAATTAATAATGTTTAATATTTGTGACCAATTATATAATATATCATATTTTCTATTGGTTGATTTTATTTGATTTAATGATAATTTGATGTAAACAAGACAAATTCTATGAAATTTTGTATTTTCTCAATATGTGTACATTTACCTTAAAACTCACTTAAAGTGAAATAGAGGGAGTATGGTATAATATTCAAATGTTTTTCTTTAAAGTTATTTACTCCCTCTATTTTGATTTACTTGTCGTTATAGAAAAAAAAATTGTTTCAAAATAAGTGTCGTTTTATAGTTGCAATATAACATTTATTAAGAAGATTCTCCAGTTTGTTTTTATATTGGTCGAAATATGGTTAGGTGTATATGTAATTATATTTTTATTTTGGAAATATACAAAATCATATGTTTTATTAATATGTGTGCATAAACCCAGAACGGCAATTAAAATGAAATAAAAGGAATATCAAATTAGCATTTATCAGTATATGTTTTATATATAAATTTTAATCGATTTTGTAATAAATGTTAACTGGGTAAAACTAAATTTACCACTACTATCTTAAAGTTCCAACAAATTTTAGATTTAACAAAAATTCACATCGTTTGATTAGGGTTACTAAATACTCTACTAAACTTTGAAATTGTGGTATTTTGTCAATTTTAAATATATTTTTTTAAATTCAGTGTTATCTATGAGATGATACCTCTTATCATGTCTTATACACTAATCTCCACCGCCACATCTATTTAAGCTTCTCTCTAGATCCCTGACATTTACTTTTCATACTTAGCATTTCCTGATCAAGCTAAACAAGTTTATTAACTAGGGTTTGATCAGCAGTTAAGTAAATCAATCAAGCCACTCAATCAATCAGACAATGAGCCGAGGTGGGAGCTTTGGAGGCGGACAAAGCTCGTTAGGTTATCTTTTCGGATCGGACAATGAGGTTCCAAAGAGTCTCCCACCAGCTGCTCCAAAGCCTACACCACCGTACGGCGTAGATTCCACCGACGAAGACAGCAAATCTGAGCAAAAGCCTAATATGTCTAACGACAACAACTATCACAGAGCTCAAGGCCAAAACTCCGGCAACTTTGTCACAGTAAGTCTTTATTTTTCTTTGGTTAATCAAATTCCGAACATTTTTTAAGAAATAAAATTTTCAGGATCGTCCAACGACCAAGGTTAAATCGGTT
>MU107878.1:0-38028 GCA_012274485.2 Sinapis alba | reverse complement strand
CAAACTTAAAAACTGAAGATTTATGGAAAAGATTGTATCCCGAGGAGCCTTATGACCTATACTTGGATAAGGTAGACATCTCTGAAAGCTCTTGAGAACTGCACCAAATATGATCTTTGTTTCAGCTGTTAAGAGGCAAATCTCACTTTACTACCCGGTAACTTTAGGATGATTTGTTTGTTGTTAAACCATCATAACCGCAAAATCGGATTTTTCTTTCTGATTATATTGCTGTGTGTACTCTCGCTCGCCACAGGTATCAAGAAGATTCCATGTGAGCAACGAGTTTTTTCTTCAAGAAGCTGTTGTTGCTAGATATAAAAGGGTTTCTTTATCTGATTAAGAAGAATAGATAAAGGTCTTTACTGGCTTTCGGTTTAGGCCCATTAGTTTGAGTTTGATGTATATATAAAGAAATCCTAGAACGAAAGGAGGACTTGTGTGTGACTATAAAAGGGTTTACAAGATAAGAAGTTAAATGCATTTCACAGCATTGTGATACCTGGCGTCTGGCGATGTAATATCCTTTTCTTTATAAACAAACCAGAATGAAAAGTCCCAAAAACAACTAAATCTATCTGCCTGAGAAGAAAAACATCTATAATATATAGTGTAATTCTAGTGATATACTATAATTTTTTTTTTTTTTTTGTGCAACCTATAATATTAAATTTAAATAGTAATCAATAACTATAAATTGTGATGCATGTATCACCTTTGCATATCAACCAAAACAATTCTAAAAAGGTCGGTCTCTCAGTGCCAAATATTTATTTAACCTTATTAGTCTAAAATTGCCGGTGGACTCTCGCCGACAGGTATAAGGCGAGAGAGAGAGAGAGAGAGGCAGCTGGAGAGGAGAAATCTCAATTTCCACTCATTCGTTTAACCAAAAATACAAAAGAAAAAAGGAAGCAAAATCTTTTAATATTTTTTCTTTACTTCCAAACAAAGGAAAACCCCTAATTTTATATATTTCCCATTTAAAAGAAGATTATGCGAGTGAGAAAGATTGAGATATGCAAGAGAGGCGCAAGATGGCGCATTATAGCAATAGCCCTGTTTGTTTCTGGGTCCTTGGGTTTCTTTTCTTTTCCTTTTTATGCCTCAGAAAACCTAAAAGCCCACCAGAGAGCGTATCCCTCCTCTCCTTCCTTTTATCTCTTCGCCGCTTCCCTCTCTTCTCGCAGATCCACACACATCTTCGCTCTCTCTCGCCGTTTCCAAACGGTATTTTCCTCTCTACTCGAAATCGTCAGATCTCATCGTTTTTCTCGGTTTTTCGTCGATTGAAGGTTAGATCCAGGTAATCTCCGTCGTTTTTTGATGTTTTTCGATAGGTTTGTGTATGAGATATCAGATCTGGTGATTGCTCTATATGTTTTTGAATTGGATTCATTGGATTCGACAACGTTTCCTGGAAAATAACGTGTTTTAAATCGATTTTGAAGGTTTTCTTCGATATTGACTTTGATTCATGTTCTTAGCTTCGGATTCAACTATAAAAATTTGATATTTTTTTGTTAGATCTGTTGAGATTTAAATCGTTGTTGGTATTTTTTTAATGAAACAAGTTTTGTGGATCAAATTCCGATTATTTAGCTCGATTTATATTATAGATCTAGTTTTTAAAAAATCTGTGGCTGCTCATAAGTTCTTGATTTCTATAGATTTGTTAATCTATATTATTTTGATTCATAAAGTTTTGTACTTTGGCTATATTTCTATGTATTAGAACAGTTTTTTTTGTTTGCAGGTGTTTGCTAATTGGTAGCAAATCTTCCAGAGAAAATGCAGGGATATGAGGAGGTAAGAGTTTTTCTGTGTTGTTTTCCGAATTCTCATTGATCTATAGATCTTACATCTGTTTGATAACATGATTTCACTATTTTTAAATGCAGGACCTTGAAGAGGAAGCTGGCTATGACGACTATTACAGTGATGATAATGGATTGGATGAGTATGAGGATTATGAAGAGGAGGAAGTAGAAGAAGAAGCACCCCCAAAGGAAGAATTAGAGTATCTTGAATTGCGTCAAAAGATTAAGGAGTCTATCAGGAAAAAATCGGGCAGTGGGAGTGTTAATGCTCAATCTTCACAAGACAGAAGAAAAAAACTACCTTACAACGAGTATGTGTCGTAGCATTTTAATCATCCTTCTTACAAAACATCTCATGGAATGTCTGTTTAAATCTATGTTTTTGTTTCTGCAGCTTTGGTTCCTTCTTTGGCCCTTCGCGGCCTGTGATATCCTCGAGGGTTATACAAGAAAGCAAATCCTTGCTAGAAAACGAGATAAAGAACTCAAACCAACCGGTGTGTGTCTTGTTAGTCTTCCCATTTTGTTGCTTGTTTATTTTTTTGTTGTATGTGTGTTCTGATTGACTTGTTTGTGGTGTGCAGAAGAAAAGGCCTGTTCCAGCTAGCAGCTCGGGCGGTAAGAATGTGTCACATGAGAAGCGGCCTAAAGTTGTGAGTGCTACAAGAAGGAAAGTTGAGACTCTCAAGGACACAAGAGACTATTCCTTCTTGTTTTCCGACGATGCGGAGCTCCCTGCTCCGAAGAGGGAACCTCTGTCTCGAAGTGGCTCCTTTCCTAATTCCGGTAGGTAATGTCTTGCTGAAAAACTTTGTTTATTGATTTGTGATCTTTTAAAAGCATACCATTTTCATGGAGATATAACTTATACAGGCTTTTTGCTGATATTCAAGAGGCTCGATCTGCTCAATTATCAGCGAGACCCAAACAATCACCAGCTATCAATGGTAGAGTTGCTCAAGGTCCACCTCGTGAGGAAAAGAGACCCGTTGTTTCAGCGAATGGCCATTCAAGACCGTCTTCCTCTGGCAGCCAAATGAATCATTCAAGACCGGGTTCCTCAGGCAGCCAAATGCAAAATTCAAGACCGACGGGAAGCCAAATGCAGTCGAGATCTGTCTCAGGGAGACCCACTTCTTCAGGCAGTAGCCAAATGCAGAAATCAAGACCTGCTTCCTCTGGTAGCCAAATGCAAAATTCAAGACCAGTTTCCTCTGGAAACCAAATGCAACAAAGGGCTCCATCCTCTGGAAGCCAGAGACCTGGTTCCTCGACAAACCGTCAAGCACCCATGAGACCACCAGGTTCATCAGTGAATGGCCAATTAGCTAATCGGAATGGCCAGCCAAGTTCCAGATCAGCTCCTGCAAAGGTGCCGGTGGATCATAGGAGGCAGATCAGCAACAGCAGTAGTAATGGAGCTGGTCCTGGTCGGTCAGGGTCCACAGCAAGACCTTTACCTTCTAAGCCATCGTTGGAGAGAAAGCCCTCCATGTCTGCGGGAAAGAGTTCTCTTCAAAGTGCTCGGAGATCACCACCGTCCTCATCCAGACCAATGTCATCTGATCCTAGGCAACGGCTGGGAGAACAGAGAAAGGTAAACCCTACCACATCCCGAATGATCCCAAAACAACCAGTGCCTACTTCAAGACACCAGGTATAATGATTTGACATCGTTGTCTTTTAATATCCTTTAAATATTAGCGTAGGCACTAATTTGTGAAATAACTTTGCCACAGATGATGAGTAAACCGGCAGCCAAGAGACCTCCACAGCGTGATATACATGATGATCGGCGGCCTTTGAAGAAGAAGAAGCCTGCAGTAATGTCAGAGGATGCTAAGGCATTAAGCATGATTAGACAAATGTTCAAGTACTACTTCAACCTTTCCTCCTACTCTCATTTCCATTACATTTTCATTTCTCCTGAAACTTGGGTGGTTTTGTGTTTTAATTGATCTCAGTACCAATCGTTATGCTGGGCGTGACGATGATGACAGAAACATGGAAGCCAACTTTGACGATATAATGAAGGAAGAGAGACGAAGGTACATGAAAATATTTTAATCTCGAGTTTCATTCATTTGTTTCTTCTTAATATTATTCATTAACGATTCTTTGTTTGGTTTGCTCAATACAGTGCGAGAATTGCAAGGGAGGAAGATGAAAAGGAAGCACAGCTGATCGCAGCAGAAGAAGAGCGAGAGAGGCTGAGAAAGATTCGGAAGAACCGTTGAAAGTTAGAAGAAACCTTTGATCTTTGTCTTTATTTATATATATTTCAGATTTTTTTAGTGGTTCTCGCATTGATATCTCTTTGGCTGCTCGAGGCAGAAGAGTTTTAACTTTTATTTTAGTTCTTTTTAATTGTACAATTAGTAATAATATCTTCAGTTGGCGAAAAAGCTTTATTCTTTTCCTTTGGTAAAATCAGAGAACGATAAAGAAAAATAGATAGCAAGAGAATAATAATATCTTTATTCACGTGGAATTCTTAAGAGAATAATGATAGAAATCTATGTTCAAGTGGTTACAACGTTTCAAAATTTTATTTTTTTACCAATAGGTCAAATTAAATAAAAATTCGGTAATATATCCTAAGTAAAAGTTTTTTAAAAGTTCCCTAAGCTAATGTTTCAAATTTCTGTTAGTAGTCACAGCTCTGGTTGTATTGGAGAAGGGTTAAAAGTACATCAATATTTTTCAAACTTTTCTCTTGTTTGTTATGTCTGGGGAGAAACATGCGCGCAGAATATATATTAGGGCTGGGCAAATAAACCGAACCCGAAAACCCGAATCGAACCCGATCCGATAAAAATGAATCCGAACCCGACATAAATACCGAATGGATCTTGTTTTATGGTATTTCGGGTTATGGGTATTATCCGAACCGAACCCGAACTTAAATGGATATCCGATAGAACCCGAACCAATTCAAAATCCCCCAAAATAACTTATACCAAACATGATCTTAATTCCTAATATGTATCAAAAAACACACCAATATATTATTGACCATCNTAATTTAATATATATTTTGGTGTATGATTAATATTTATGTTTGTGTTTAATATTAATATATAGCTTAATATATGTTTTTGTTAGGTCGACTTGAGAAAAGTTTGTGTTTCTCGAAATGTAGTTTTTTATTGTTTACTTTATTATATGTCTAATTTTTTGTTATTGAGCTTTATGTTTAAGAGTTTAATGCTTAGCGTCTTAATGAATGAAGGTGACGATTGAAACTTGAAGTTTTAAAATTTTTGTTTTATTTTCATTGAATAATATTTTTCATTTCATGAGAACTTGGTTTTTGTTTTGTGTTGTCAATTATTTGATTTTTTTCTATCAGTAACTATGTTTATCTTTCGTTTGATTTTGGATAATCATGCTTGATGTTCTTTTTAATTTTTAATCGATTTTACTTATGTTTTGGTTGCAAAATAGGTACAAATCATGTACTTTTAAATCGAATAACTGATTTTACTTATGTTTTGGTTAAAAAGTAGGTACAAATTAGGTATTTTTAAACCAAAGAACCGATTGGGACCCGAACCCGAAAGTATATCGGGTTGTACCGGTTCTTTGAAGATTTACTAACCCCGAACCGAACCCGAAAAAACCTGAACCGATCCCGAACCGAATTTTCATATAATCCGAATGGGACTGATTTTGATAAACCCGAAAAACCAAGACCCGATTGGATAAAACCGAAAACCGATTGGGACCCCAAATGCCCAGGCCTAATATATATGATTGTATTTTTCTGATTTTGTGTAAATCTGTGAAAAAAACATTTTAAACAGTAGTAAAATATACAATAAGCAATAATTTAAATGAGATATTTTTTTAGGAAGAAAACTTTTTTGATGTGAGAAGAAAAAACCTACAAAACTATAATCCACTCAAAATTCACTGTATAAATGAGTGAACATAATTATTACAAAAAAAGAATATAATGTTTCTGTTCAACACGAGAATATATCTATAAACTCTTGCTATAAAGAATTATCTCCAATACAAGAACAATCACAACAATAAAAGAACAATATAAGAGTTTCAAAACCAACAATAAAACGATCTCAATTCACAAGGATTCTAATAAGTAATAACTAGAGACTAATCTCATCATACAAATCAAAGATTAACAAGTCAAAAACTCCTCTATCAAATTTTAGCTCAATCAGAAAAAATCTCACCGTCAAATTTAGCAAACATTTAAAACATCACTAAAACTTAGATAACAGAAAATTCACCTGTTAAAATCTAAATCTCTTTGATAAATCTCTAACTTATTGAGTGATGAAGTTTTCTGCAAAATATCAACCAGAGCAGAATCCGTTTAACTCTCTAAATCTGCCTTAACAAAACAAGATGAATTATGTCTTTTTTTTCTTTTCTCTCTTTAACCATGAATTTTTTGTAAGTATATTTTTTGTATTAATTCTTATCATACAAATTATGTTAAGAGGCTTTATATAACCTTTTACTAATTTTCAAGGTCTAGTATTAATTTCATAGATTAATATTAAAGGTCCAACTCTAAGTCTTGAAGAATCCATCGTCAAGACTTTGTTTTGGTTAATGATTTATCATCGTTAGGTGCAGAGCTGAGAATTTCATATGAAACAGTACTCTCAAATCCAAAGCATATCCAGGAAGAATAGGCCAACTTGATCCTGAATCCATCAACCAACACATAGTGACAAGAAAGATATAGAAATAATAATAACAATAAACTATGTCCCCTACGTATACTAAATAGCAGAAGCTTATCATAAGAGATTCTTGGTTATTCTAAGACCATGTATATTGGTTAGATTTTTTCAACACACTATTTTTTTTCATTTTAATCTTCTACCTCATATATTTTTTTCTTTAATTTCATTTTATTCTCTCTTCTTTTTCTTCTATTTATTTTCCATGTTTTTATTTAGAAACGTATGATAAAGGAGATTTTGTATATGTGTCCACGTCATATGAAACTAATTTTATAAAACACAAAAAGTAATATTTTTTTATATATAATAATTAAAGAAATAAATTAAATTGCTATAATATAAATGACCTAAAGTAATCAAGAATGCATTTATTGTAGACTCCAACTTTTTTAACTATCAACATGTTGGAAATATTCGACAGCAAATAATGATAATAACCAACCGTCCAATACTATAGAAAGAAAAATCAAGGGGAGATCTTAGGTTGGTGCATACTAAATTTTAAACAACAAAGAGAAAATTAATGAACTTTTTTATGAACAATGATTGGACCCACCATTTGTTGTGAACGAGTGTAAAATCTTTGTTTATATCTTATAACTAATTAAATAGAGAACGTTGTTTAGAAAATATTCAAGATTTTAATTGTTTGAATACATTCTTTTTTGATGAAAAAAAGATGACAAAAAAAGAGAATACATATCTTGTTGGCTTGAAGATTTGATAAATATGATATTATTAAGTCTTCTTGAAGATTTTGTGATATTTTTCTTAACCCTACATTATTTTTTGTATTCGACCCAAAATGGGAATATAACCTAATCATAAGTGGACGCTAAATTAACTCTTAAGAATCGATGATTGATCCCAGTTGTATATATATAACAAAATAATAAGAAATTACTTGATATTCTTTAGGCTTGTATTTGGTATGAATTTGCTTATAAGCCTAAAGAATATCAAGTACGTATGTATAATTGTATATCAAAGTTTTTTGTTTGGGAAGTATGATTATATTTCTTTATTATGTTTCGTTGTTTACTGGCAACAATAATATTTCATGAATCATATGATTGGAAGATAAAGATTCGATAAAAAGGTTCCAAACACCAAATATAGTTCACATCTAGTTACAAAAAAAAAGTGTTCACATCTTTCGTGGAAGCTAGCTCTCCTCAAGTCTTTAAAAAATCCATTCGTCACTTAAAGTTTCTTCTTTTAGTTTTGGTCCAACACTTTAACACTTACTTTTTTATTTCACGTTGATCTTTTATGTACTACTAAATACTGAAGTGTTTAAAGCAACAATTTTTTGTAAGAACTTACGTCTTTGCAAGTGTTTAGTGTTGTATATAGACACAAATATATACAACCCAAATTTGTGGACTTTAAAGTATTAAAAATTATATATCATTCTATCAAAAGAACATATTTTAAGCATAATATTGTCAATATAAGTCAACAAAAAATTAAAATATAGCATTTTCCGATCTTATAAAATTCACACAATTTATTTACTATATATCTTATAATCGTGTTTTCGATCTTAACTCTTCATATTTTGTAATCTATACACATTTGGTTTAAGATCTCTTAGAGTGTTAAATATTGATTATGTTTTTATTTAATTAATTTACATTACCAACTAATAATGTCTGATTGTATTTGATTGCCTTTCACACGTACGTACCCATGACTTCCGAGTTCTATATATGTATCTATATCTTGGTCAGGCATTAGCAAACCCCAATCTCTCTCTCCCCTCTCTCTCATAAGAAGGTACGCTTCAATTTATTTTTTGTTAGACTGCACCAATTTCTTTGAAGTTTTGAGACAAAAAGTTTAGAATTCAAGAAAGTTGTTGTTTATATGTTTTCATTTTCTTTGTTAGTTAATAATGTTCTTCTCATGCTTACCTATTTCCAGATTCTTGATTACTTAAGCATCTAGTATATATGGCCACAACGATGAAATTGTCTACCAAATGGACCTCCGAATTGGTATGTTTCTACATATATACATACATATCTATATGTGTTTTTTTTCATCTCATGGTGTTGTATATAATCTATAGTCATGTTATTTTCCCCTCTCTGATTGGCAAATTTTATGAATCTTTAATTATTTGGTTTTTCTATAGGATACAGAAGAGTACAACATCATCCACCAATACCACATGAACTCACTCGTAGGAGATTTTCCACAGTCTCTTTCATCTCTTGATGATACTACTACCACTTGTTATAACTTTGGTGCTTCTTGTAATGATAATTTGGTTGAAGAGAAACCTTCAAAGATCCTCAAAACCACTCACGAATCACCAAATTTACATCTTTATCCTTTTTCCAATCCTACTTCTCCACACCCTCAGCCATCTTCAAGAATTCTTTCTTTCGAAAAGATGGGATTAAAAGTTATGAACAACAAGTCTCCAAACTTTATATTTAGCACAAAGGAAGTTGGATCACCAGATCTGATAAGTAGAGGGACAAAGAGGGCTCAACCTTTAACTCGAAGCCCATCAAATGCTCAAGAACACATATTGGCCGAAAGAAAACGGAGAGAAAAACTTACTCAAAGATTTGTAGCGCTTTCCGCCCTAATTCCTGGTCTCAAGAAGGTACTTATATATAAAATCTCTCATTTTTTTCCTTCTTGGTAGATTACGGTTATATGTAGATGATCGATATGAACATCATAAGCTGTCCCTCAATAAAACCAGTTGTTGGTGATACTTTCTTCTCGGTTTTCTTTGCTATGACCATAAAATTTTGTTTGAATTTTGCCTTGAAATCTCCCAGTTATGAAACTAGATTCTTTGGTCCGAACCGACTATAAGAAAGTTGAAATACATAAAAGACTAATGGCCTTTAAAAAAATCTCATTTGGAGTTTCAGCTTGATCATGGACATTCATAAATTTTGGCCGAGTCTAAATATGTTTACGTGCTATTGACATATACTATCATATTCTATTTTTAGATGGACAAGGCTTCTGTATTGGGAGATGCAATAAAGCATATAAAGTACCTCCAAGAGAGTGTGAACGAGTATGAAAAGCAAAAGAAAGGAAGAACATTGGAATCAGTTGTTCTTGTGAAGAAATCTCAGCTGGTTTTGGATGAGCATCATCAATTATCACCATCTTCGTCCTCAGATGGAAATCGTGACTGCTCAAGCTCGAATCTTCCAGAGATCGAAGTTAGGGTTTCGGGAAAAGATGTTCTTATTAAAATCATATGCGAGAAGCAAAAGGGTCATATGATCAAGATTATGGGTGAGATTGAGAAGCTTGGTTTATCGATCACCAACAGTAATCTCTTGCCATTTGGACCAACTTTCGACATCTCTATTATCGCTCAGGTAACACTATATTCTCATATTAGTAAAAAAAAAGTAATCTATATTTTCATATTAGTAAAAAATAATATCTATATTCTCATACAAAACTGTATATATATATATATATGTAATAAACTTCAGCATATATGTTTTGGAGGAAATAAGTTGAACTTGTTTGTTTTGTGAATATATAGCCGTATTGGTCGGATTCCAGGAATCTGATTCTATAGAGTATTCATAGTTTGAGTTTATTTTTATTATCATCATTGTTATGGGACAAGCATGTTTCAAAATTAGTAATAACTTTGGACTTGAAAATCTCATTAGTCAAAATATCTAAATAATATTGTGTAATATATTGCAGAAGACAGGCGATTTTGATATGAAAGTTGAGGACGTTGTGAAGAGCTTGAATTGTGGTTTCTAATTCTTCAGCGATTTCTCTTATCCAAAATGTTTTTTAGTTGATAAATTTGTTGTATGGATCCTAAGTCATTTGTAGAAACCTTGTTCTTGTTGTTTAAAGACACATATCAATATTTAGTGGACGGATTTATTTATTCTCGCAGCTACTTGATTATTTCTTACGTTGTATAGCATTCCGTTAGTTAATAAATGACATATCTTGGATTATTATTATTTTTTGGTCAATACATATCTTGGATATAAGTTGAGCAGTTTCTGTTAACTAAACCTCTTTAGAAACAAAATTTTATATGATCATTAATTACTATTAAAATGGTTCAGTAAATTACGTAATACTAATTGTAGTTTCCAAACTCAACCAGTAAGCCATCCCTACATATATAGATATATCAAGAATATGATTTTTTCTAGTCATGACATTCTAATCTATAAGTGAAAATAGTAAATAAATAATTATACGTTTTACAACGAGGTACAAAATTAAAAACTTTAAGTTTGGTAGATTAAATTTAAAAGTCAAAAGGTAGACAACTTGAACCAACTCATTGAAGGAGTGTTTGAGATCCTTTAATTTGTTGTTGGTAGATTAAATTTAAGTTTGGTTTTGACAGATCCAATATTTTACTATTTAGATTTAGACATTTCAAATATTTTATTTTTGAAACTGATCCGAAATAGATCAAATCTGGATCCCAAATAATAATTCTTACCCCTAGTATACACCCACAAATTGTTAGTTGTACACTTATTAGAATTATGACTAGGGAAAGACATGTTTCAAAGAAAAAAAAATACGAGGAAAAGACAAAACTGGAAGATCTCTTGACAATGAGTTTGAAATAAGACGACCATGATTAACTTAAACCAATAAAGAAAATGATTGGTCCAAGCCAAACCCAACCATTAAATAGTGAACTAATTATTTTGGTTGAGTAATATATATTTTATTGATGATAATAAATTAGTTTAGAGTTATATGCTAATTATATTTTGATTAATTAATAGTTACTAAACTGGTAAATTAATAATTTATTAATTTAATTTAGTCAATGTAAAATTAAAAAATTAATATACAATAAAATATTATTTTATAGTTTTCTTTATAACTATATAGCCTATTAAATCATAATTAAAAACTATAGAAATATGTAGATATAACTAAGATAATGAATTAAAATATGATTCTGTTGGAACTGACTTTGCGCTGATCAAATCTACGTTCACCACAATGACATATATCAGAAGAATGGATGATGTGCAAAACATATTTTAAAAGATAACAAATGAAAATATAGTAAAACTTCAAATTATCAATAGTTATAGAAATTAATTATAATCTTTGGTAATTTCTAAATTATGTTTTTTTTAAATGTCTAGCTTTGGTACATAAAGTTCTAACTAGAAAACAAGTATCCACCAAATTAACCTATTATTTAATTGAAAATTATTAACAAAAGTACCAAATTAAGATTTCAAATTTACTTCCAAATTTTACTGTTTTGAAAACTGTGGTAAGAGATTTTTCAATTTACAATATTTTAGGTCTTGGTTTGTTTTCCCATTTAACCAAAATTTACAAAATTTATGTTTATCTAGGGGCAGAAGGAAGCAAATTTCATGATGTTGATCAGCTAAATTTATTTATGATATAAAGTTATTTTATATGTGTAAGTAAGTATAGAGATTGGTTGATTATCAAAATTATTTATGATATTTTCGGCGGCATATCCCGTCCACACCGCACCACCAACCGTACGTAAGGGCCGTAACCATGCATACACATTTGTCGCACTTTCTATCATATTTAAAACAATATATATTATCTTACAGATTTCGTGTATATATAAATATTATACCATCCAAATTTCGTATCCAGAAACTTGCTTACAAATCTCCATTTATATAACAATTAAACTTTGAAAAATGTACTCAACTATGGCTTAATTTCAAGAGGTATACGTATCAATGATGTGATTATATATCGTTTTAAACGAGAAGATAGACATGTACACACATACATATCATAATAGTATGGAAAGAAGCTTCCATAACAATCATAGGTTTGTCATTTAATAGATAATTTTGTAGAAATTCTTTAATCTATTGCAACGAGTTTAAAAGGCCGCTATCATATTGTTATTTTACTAGTAATGTGTGTAATCACGTCTTTGAATATATTTTCGCATACAAGATATGTAGAAAGATATTCGAAGCCGTTTCAGTTCGATTTTGTTCATGATATGTAATTTATAACCGTATTCTGTATATAGCCTTTATAAATTTCACAATGGTTGAAAGTTAATTATGAATCTAATAGACTGATGATGAAAGTGTCAAATATTTACAATATGACATGCAGAGCAAATGGGGTTGGTCTAAAACAAATGCGTCTCCAATCACCGAATTTCATTCCAAGGCATTTTGTCTATATTTGCAATACATATAGTAATATGGTAGCACATATGTCTTATGGTTCTTTATTGCATTTTTTTTTGTTGATCATATGCTCAAATTTCTCTTTGGTATTTGGATTAGATCATGTTCGTTTTTTGTATTTGGATATTATGAATACAACATTTAGATGCTACATTCAAATGTTATATCTAAATACAACATTTAGATATTCATTTTTAATTATATAATACTATTTGGATGTTACTAGTTAAAAAGACTAAAAATAACACGTAATTTTACGGTTTCTACAAAAGATATAATTTTTTGTTTGATGAAAAATATGATTTTATGTTTTTTTTGGAAAATATTGGCAGAAAACATAATTTTATGGTTTTAGAAAAACATGATTTTATCATTTTTGTGATTTTGATAATAAAACAAGATTTTACTGTTTCGTGATTTTGTAATTTTTTGTAGGAAATATGATATTACAACTTTTACAGAAAGATATAATTTTACATGAACAAGAAAAAGTTAATCATCTTATAAATACATAAGAAATTTTAAAATTTAATCTTTGTCAAAAAAATTTCTTTTATAAAATTAATTTAAAATGGAGATTCCAAAAGTGTTTTAGGCTTAAAAACTAATTTTACGAGATCTTACATTTGGATATGCACAGGTAAATGGTCAATGCTATTCGAACTTAGGACAGAAGTTCCAACTAGAGTTTTTTTACTAGTAAGCCAAGACGACTTTAGTTAAAATCTAGAAAATCAATATTTTGGGAACAAAAGAATAGTAATTTTTGCTTACGGTAAGCTAATTTATTAGAGTTGGTTAGTTAAAAAAAAACTAGGATGGGCCGCAATCCGCCCATGTTAACCCAAAATTTGATCTCCACTTTTGTAAATGTTGTTGTGAGATTTGATCCCAAGTAGCTGAGATGAAAGGGCGATATTCTATTCACCAGTGGACTGATCTTTATTCATTCCCAACTTGTATCATTTAAATTAGTTTTCAACTACTCCCTCCCACCTTAATTTATTATGGTTATTATGGAATTGTCCCCTAAGTTAATGAAGTATTGACTGTTATACGACTGAGGTTATGTTTGTTTGTATGTTGCAGTAATCTACGACTGCTATCTCCGCCCAAGTATTGCTCGTTTGGATGTCACAGACTCACAGGTTTCTGTAATTTATGATCTGTGATTATGAACTACGACCAGTAACTAAATGCTGTTTATTTCATTGTCACGGGTTTGTGCAATTTGCGACTTGCGACCAATTGTATGCCAATTTCTTAAATAAAATTTAGGCATTGCTTTCTTTACCGACTTAGGCACTGCTTGCTTTAATCGAGTGACTCTGGTCACTCGATTAGCCATGCAACAGTAGAACAAATAACAACCTGCTAACAACAATGTATGACTATACTAAGGATTTAATTGGTTGAAACACAGCGGTTGTGATTGCAGGAGTTTGCGGATGTGTGTGATGCAGTTCTTAACATTAATAAGCGATTCTTTACGTTTGCAGAATATTTGTGACTGGTTAATTATAATATATTGCAGCAGTTTAATAATAAATTGCCAACAATCACTACCAATCGTAAAAACTACATTTACGGGTAGTAGTAAGGAAACCAATCAGACCCTAAGTCAGATAAACAAACATGACCTAAACTGACCTAAGCAATGCAACTACAATATATTTATGATTCATACAGTCCGCCTGGCCTATAGAGATCAATCAATCAAGGCCCAGCCGGTTTCCTCATATTTTTGTTTTAAACATTTTTCTACTAAAACTCAACTATAATTCATACGGCAAATGAAGATTTTTCCCGACAAAATTTACAGTTGTATTAATATAAATTTTAATACCAGATTACAACATCTGTTTTAGCCATCTCGGTGGATACACTTTACTAAAAGTGCGACAAACAAAAATAGAAGTTATGTTCGTAAACTTTTGTTTCCAAAGATCTATACCAGCTAGCTACTAAATTGGCAATCAAAATATCGAACACTTGGCCATTTAAACCCTGCACCAAAATCTGAGAATCCCCTTCAAAACAAACATTTTCTCGATCATACAGATTTAATCGACATAAGTAAAGCTTTTGCTTTTGCTTCTATACTCGTAGTTGCATGAGTCAAGGCGGTCCACAAGAATCTCGTACAATCCAACCACATTTCACCTGACTAGTGTTGTTATCAAGAGCCATCATAACTGTATTTAAAATTTCCGGAATTGTTGTTCAAAAAATAAAAATTTTCTGGAATTAAGAGGAGACCTCCTATGTTATCTGGAATTCCCATATAGCATCGGCTGAGGTTGATTAGATCCACTAAAACATTGTGACTTAACCATTCATTAATGTCTGGTACAGCCATCTCCAGAGTTGTACGAGCTGATGTTGCTTGTTTCTTACAAAATGAATGAATTCTTTGAAGTTTTTAAAATATTAAATAACAAACCAAGTTTAGAAATATAATATTTTCAGGCTGATATATCCTGATATACATCGTGTTTTTTTTCTTCTAATTTATTGTAGTTTATATCGACTTACAAAATACTTTTGTGATTTGCTTGTGAGGATATGTAAAAGATATTAAAGCAAGTTCGGGAATATAATATTTTTTCATACACCAACAAAATTAGTTAGCAAAAAAAACACACAACAAAGTTCAGCCATAAGAAGTAAAACATTATCCTTTTGCTCTAAAGCGTTTGTGTCCACATGGAAGTCCATTTCAAGATTTTGATCGTCACATGTCAATACCAAATATGACAACTTACAAAAAGCAAACCAAGATAATATGGTACATAAAATATATTTTGGGGAAAGTATGCACATAAAAGATATTTTTATACGTATTATAATACATATAAGTATATATCAGTATAGGTGCATAAAATCGAGAAAGAGATGTGGAAGAAAGATACAAAAAAGTAAGTAGGATAGTGATGAAGCAAATGTTGAAAGCGTGATAGATTTGGTGATGATAACCGAAATTGTGGTTTCTATCGTGAGATTCAGATGATGACAAAGCTTTTATTTAATAAATTTAACCCCGAACATATGTATAAATTAAACCACGAACGGTTTATTCAGAAACTACCAGTTAAGCCTTTCACTCTAAAACCCATTAATCAATAACAATCACTTGCATACAAAACATAAACTGATGTTAAGCGTTCAATTATAAAAAAGACATATTACGATAAACCACAACTATTAAAATCAACTCTTAAATTCTTTTTGATGAAAACCAATTAAATTTCAATAAAAACAACAACACACTAGAGTTTTTAGTATCAGTTTAGATGATAATATGAATAAATTTGTAAGTAAGCTTCATAAAGCGCATTTTACCAAGTGTAAATAGTCGTTCTGGTAGTTGATCTTTCTCCAAAGGAAAGAAACGTTCAGAACCAATGAATGGGTTCAAATGCTTATCTTTTTTTTTTTTTTTTTTTTTTTTGATGAAATGCTTATCTAATACGCTCATGTCTTTGGTTAATATTTTTTACTCCATATAACCGTAAATAAAAATAAAAAATGGCCCATTGTCCCTCGGATAAAAAATGTAGAGTTAAAATCATAAGTCTTTTTAAACCATGGGAGCAAAATCAAAGGAAGAGAGAAGATAAATCAAATGGTGTCTGTTCAGTTGTTTAGCTTGAAGACATTGATTCTTCTACCTTCACAAATTTCAAGTTCAAGACATGATTTTAACAGGTTTAAAAAAAAAATTCTTCTTCTTCTTCTTATAGTTTCAACTTTCAAGTTTCTGAGAAACAATTGCTTCCATGGTGGTGCATGTGTTTTACAAGACATATCTCTCTCAAAATTGTCTTTGTTGCAGAAGATTGAGTTTGCATTCTCTGCCTTCAAGTGTGATTGATTCTTTTAGATCCCGAGGTGAGGAGACTCTGAAACATATTCCACGTCTCAATGTACTTCCTCTGAACAAAGAGACAATACTTTCATTATTACAGGAACCTTCAGAGTCCAATCTCAAAAGAAAGGAGACACAGAGTCGTCTACCTTCAACCTGAATCTACCTAATGATTTCAAATCCAAAATCCATAAGGTAAAGAAGCTAAACCATGTCTAGTGTTCAATTCTCCATGTCATGTCTTTGTTTTTTTTTGTGTGTTCAATGCTTTATGTTATAATCTTTCTTAATGTACATATCTGCAGAGTCTCCACTATAAACTTGTACTAGGATGCATCCCACTGTATGTGATGTCGAGAATTGTACAAAAGATCATTCATGAGCTTCCACGCCACATTCAGAACGCCGTAGGGGCTGGCTTGCCTTTTGCTTGTGCATCAAACTCTCTAAATAAACCTTCTTTAGGTGGTATCAAATGGAATCTTGCACGGTTCTTTTTCTTGTTCAATATTCGTCTCGAGAAGAACGTTGCTACGTATGTGTTTCTTTTTCTTGTTCAATACACATATATTTGTATGTTACAAATGGTACTAATAGAGTTTGTTGAAATATTATATATTAACTCGATAATGTTTATGTGAGCTGGACTAACCGAAATAACTACTTTTAACAGAATAACAGACTCTGTTTCAGTTACTAACTACAGAAAATATGATGTTTTACTTTTACTAAAAGTGAGGATCTCAAAATATACTATTAGCACATAGATTTTTGCTGACTATTATTGTCAGTTTCACTGTGCTTAGGATAAGCATTATATTCATTAGTAGTTTGTATTTTTTTTCTTTATTTCTCTGTGAATATTGACATTCATTCTGATGGATATACTAGGTCACTGGTGGTGCTTGTGATAGCATGCCTGTCGTTTGTAGTGATCGGAGGAATCCTATTTTTCAAATTCAGGTAACCTATCATTTGGTTTTTGTCAACAATTCACATATACTAAGACTGTACTTTCCATTCTGTGGTTTTGATAAACTCTGTTTTTTACTACTTTCTAACATGGTTTTAATAGTGTTTTTGAGACTTTTCGAAGTCTTGTTTTTAAAGTATTTATAGGCTTATTTCTTCGATTATTCTATCTCCCTGGATAGATCTATCCAGGTTTCATGTACAGCTTTCAATGCTATTGCCTTTTTTTTGTGAAGGAAAGAGGATCAATCCTTAGAAGACTGTCTCTGGGATGCTTGGGCATGCCTTGTTTCTGCTGATTCACATCTTGAGGTTCAAGATTTATCTTCTTCACCTGTCTCA
This sequence comes from Sinapis alba, assembly GCA_012274485.2. NCBI lineage: Eukaryota > Viridiplantae > Streptophyta > Magnoliopsida > Brassicales > Brassicaceae > Sinapis > Sinapis alba. The sequence goes on along the minus strand of MU107878.1, from coordinate 20,102 downwards.
AAAATATATCAGTGACATATATTGATTACAACATATATTATGAAGTTCTTCTAAGCAACTAAAAAAAACTGCAGCAAAAGTCGCGTGTTGAGAAATTCATTGGATTTGTCCTAGCCATTTGGGGGATATTGTTTTATTCTCAGCTTTTAAGCACAATGACAGAACAACTTCGGGTATATAAGTCCTTCAGATAGACACATGCTGCTTTTGAGAAATGAAAGTTGCAAGTTCCTTGATGGATTTGTCTCTGAGCAGGATAATATGCAAAGGCTAAGAGAAGGTGCACAGGTTCAAGTCATAGAAGCTGATCATATCATCATTTGTGGAATCAACAGTCATCTTCCTTTCATACTAAAGCAACTCAACAGTTATCATCAGCATGCTGTCCGTTTAGGTACTGCCACAGATAGGTAAGTTTGTTCACTCTGTATATATATCTTCCAAGTAATATTAACTTGTCTGATCTAGTTTCCTTGCTACATGCTCTTACAGTAAGCAGACACTTGTGCTTATGTCTGATACTCCAAGGGATGAGATGGACAAAATAGCTGATGAATTCAACACAGATTTTAAACATATTGACATACTTACAAAGAGGTAAAGTAGTCACTCAACCCGAATACGCAGCTGATCTTGTTGGCTTGCAATTTGTCTATACAGAGCTGATTTGATGCTTCAACCAGTGCAGTTGTAATCTTAAAATGACGAAATCATTTGAGAGGGCTGCCGCCTCTACGGCCCGTGCCATTATCATACTACCAACCAAAAGTGATGGGTAAGAACACACTCTTAAAGTGTCAGAAAGTAACATGTGACTGAGGAAACTATATATAATATATACCAACAATCTCTGTACTCTGTAAAAGAGTAATCAAACAAGTTAAACATAATATTTCAGGTACCAGATTGATACAGAGGCATTTCTTTCTGTGTTAGCCCTTCAACCTATACGAAGAATCGAATCCATCCCAACTATTGTAGAGGTAAATTAATTAGCCTACTGAAGATGATATATTTGTTATTTTTATTCTGTTAATAGTGCTTGTGGAAATTCATGTAGGTATCAAGCTCTAGTATGTATGAGCTCCTCAAGTCCATTTCAGGAATGAAAGTTGAACCGGTTGAAAATATTACCTCTAAGTTGTTTGTCCAATGTTCACGTCAAAAAGACCTCATAAAGATCTACAGACACCTACTCAATTACTCAAGTACAGTTCTGCTTTCATCCTAACATTTTAAAGTTGAAACAACAATTTTTTGATTTTTTTTTTTTTTTTGTATTCATGATCTAATAGTAATACAAAGTCTACTCATTGCAGAAAATGTATTTAATCTTTCTAGTTTCCCAAATCTAGCTGGGATGAAGTATAGACAGATAAGACTTGGGTTCCAGGAGGTATGAATTTACTATATCATTTGACATTTTGGTCTTTTAATTTTATATCAGCTTCATGTATTATTGTTCTTTCTAGGTTGTGGTCTGTGGTCTTTTACGCGATGGGAAAGTAAATTTCCACCCAAAAGATGACGAAAAGCTCATGGAAACAGACAAAGTATTGTTCATTGCACCTCTCAGTTGGACACAGAAGCAACTTTTATCTAAAGACATTGAAACTGAGAACATTTCAGTAGAAGATGAGGTCGAAACTAGTAAGCAATCGCGGCTACAGAAGATTATAAAGCGTTCTAAGATGTTTTTATCAAAGGTCTGACTCTCAAAACTCCCCTCCATCCCTCCCCCACAATGCTTGGACAATAATATAATATATTCTTGAAATTTTGAGACTTTTGCCTTTTCATTTCTCTGGTTTTGGGACATAAGGGATCATCAGATTCCGTGGAAGGACCAAGAGAAACAATACTTCTACTAGGTTGGCGTGAGGATGTTGTAGATATGATTGAAGAGTTTGACAACTATCTTGGTCCAGGAAGTTCATTGGAAATATTATCTGATGTATCAATAGAGGACAGAGGAAGAGTGAGTGATAGTATAGGTTCAGGGAAAATCAAGAACATACAAGTTTCCCATCAGGTAAAATATCAATTTTAGCTGCATGAAACAAGAAGATAAGCTTCAAAATTTTATTTGATATGTCTTTTGAATTCTATTCTGCAGGTTGGGAATCCGATGAACTATGATACATTAAAGGAAACTATAATGCATATGCAAACTAAATACCGAAAAGACGAAGAAGCTATTCCTCTGTCTATCCTTGTAATATCTGATAGAGAATCGCTTCTTGGAGGTAATCAAGAACATTTACAAGGTTTGAAGTAGTGTCTTCTTGATACTAACAAATATTGTTCTGTCCTTTTAGATCCATCTAGAGCAGACACACAATCAGCTTACTCTCTTCTTCTTGCTGAAAGCATCTGCAACAAGCTTGGAGTAAATGTAATAATCTACTGACTTCTTTTTTCATTACATCCTAATGCAATCTTGCTGAAAAAGATTTTGTTTCTCTAGGTGCAAAATCTAGCATCTGAAATTGTTGATTCGAAACTCGGCAAGCAGGTAATCAGTTGAAATGGTCTTTAACTTCTTTTATGGAATGAGCTCGTTTAGCTGAAAACATTATACAAAAAAAAAAAAACATTTGCAGATAACAAGAATCAAACCGTCTCTAAGTTACATAGCAGTAGAAGAAGTGATGAGCCTTGTAACAGCACAAGGTTATACATTTCATTATTTTTTTGTGTGTGTGTTTGAATTAACCAAAGTCCAAACAATAACAATACTAATTTTCTTTTATATTCAGTTGCTGGAAATAGCGAATTGAACGAGGTGTGGAAGGACATTCTAAATGCAGAAGGCGATGAGATTTACATAAAGGTGAAACACAGGTCTCTTCTTCCCTCAAAACATATTGTAGTTATGAAAACCTCTAATGTACTTGAGAAACACAGGACATTGAGCTATACATGAAAGACGGAGAGAACCCTTCATTCACTGAGCTATCAGAGAGAGCATGGTTAAGGAGAGAAGTCGCTATAGGCTACATAAAAGGCGGTAAAAAGGTGAATCTGAAACACAAAATAAATAATCTTCCTTTTCACTAAATTTATGTAACTGTTTGTTTTATATAATTTGTGGTGTTGCAAGGTAATCAATCCAGTTCCAAAGACAGAACCTATCTCACTCGAAATGACAGACTCTTTGATTGTTATATCTGAGCTTGAAGGAGACCAACCTAGCACACTATGATGAATCCATTCTCTTAAATATATCTTATAGTTTCTTATTCACCAGCGATATTGGACAAGGAGACTCAACTAACAATTGGCATACTTCGAACATGGAAGCTTGTAGATCTTTCTTTGCCACCAAATAAGTTCAGTCTTTGTAATAGTGTCTCCAAGACTCAAAATCTATTTATGTCTACATATGTTATCAATGAAATGGAGGTCGTGATGTATGTAATGTAAAATGTTTTTTGTTCTTACCATTAATTCAATTTTAATATTTTGTCGTTATTTCTTCTTCAAAAAATTATCTAAAAATTTAGAAGATATGATCATATGAATACCAAAAACATACAAGAAAAAAATAGTGTGAGTTTCATAGCGATAATGGTCACAAAATGGAGAGTATAGCTCACTAAAAATAATGGAGGTCAATGAATTAATTAATGTTGGGGAAAAATAATCCAGGAGATCGTTACTCCCTGGTTAGAGAAATTTCGATTCAAGACTTGGTTTCAACTATATTTCCTAAAAAATTTATTAGAAAGAAGATTTTTCCATATTTCAAAATATAGAATGATTTAACCTAATTCTCGACTACGAACAATTTATATAAAAAGAGCTTAAATCCTAAAATAAAAGATTAACTATCTTAGACTTCGACTATAAAGTTAGACGATTAAAAATTAAAGTTCACAAATCCAAACTGTTGTAATCCCGGCTCTTTTGATCAATGAAATTATTTTAATAGATAATATCAAAATATTTTGAAATAATAACATGAATAAAGCATTATCTTGAAGAAAGCATAAACAATACAATATTTTATTTATACATATATATGATATTTTTTTGTAAAATTTGTTATTTTACTACTTTATAGAATTGTGTCATATTTTCAAATAGCTTCATTTAGGATAATTTATTTATTAATTATCATGTTTATTATTTATTCGAGTATTTATTATAGGATCTATTGTAGTTTTATATACATGCTCCATAAATTTTACCATTTATAGTTGCAAATAATTTCTTGCAGAACTCTTGAATGATAAATAATACAACTCTTTTCTATTTGAAGATAATATATAAAATATATTATTTTCCAAAAGTTAACCAATTCCTGAATAACTATTACTTCGGTTCAAAAATATCAAACTGAAGATTTTCACTCGGTTTTACTCCAAACTCATCATTTCATATAGAAAACCTTCTTCTTCTTTCTTCCGGAGCAATTCCAATGGAGAGTTCTCGACATAAATATCTTAAAATACATTTATATATATACACATTATATGTATTTTGAGAACCGGTCGAGAACCTTGGTCGAGAACCCTCATTGAGGTGCTATTATAACATTTGGACAAAATTTCAACCTTTACTCATTAACTCAGTCAACAGAACACGGACCTTACACTTTATCCCAATTGACATATATCATGAGTCATGGATAAGTGTTTTAAGCATGTGTTCATATTTATGAAAATAAGGTCAAAACCAAATCAATTATTAAATTCTACATATATTAAAAAATACTGGTGCCGTTTTCTTCTTTTCTCATTGACGCAGCAAAAATTGTGATGATCTCGATCGGACCTCTAGAAGCCAACAAATTATACAAAGAAGGCTTATAATTTCAATCATAATTATTTATATAGGACATAAACCACACAAGCATGATCGAATGGTATGAAAGGTTTGAAAAGATGTTAAGCATTCTAGGTAATTAGATGAGATAAGTATTTCATTTTTATTACGAACAATTAATTAGTTAGACTTCGATCTGCTTAGTTATAAAAAAAAATAATTATATAGGGCATTAACTTCACGTGTTATGCATTTATATACCAATCTGGTCAAAGTTATTACGGAGTGGAGAAAGGAAAAAACTAAGCCGCGTCTCGTTGTCAATATATAAAGTATAGCACCTGAAAACATTTTCTTCTCATAAAACTTTTTGGACAAAAACAACAAAACATATCTCTCGATTTTGTGTTTAAAATCTTGTCTTTATCAGGAAATATTCTTTTTTTCTACATCGGTCTTGCTCAATTCGGACATGGATGAAGACTTCTTCTTAACCGACTTCTCACTCGAAGACATGATTGATTTCGACTTTAATATTTATGAAGAAACTAATGTATCGAATGTTGAAGCGAGCATACAGACACAAAGATCTCAGTTCATTGATCATCAAGTTCCTCTTAATCACCTCAAAGAGAAGCCGAAGCCTGTGGTGAAGATCAATAACAAGCCACGAGTGATTTCTTTTGATTTTTCTAGTAATGTTTCTTCTTCTCCAGCTAGGGAAGATATCATTATGGATCAATCGGTCAAATGCGGAACCAAAAGAAAATCGTGTTCTCCTGCCAAAAGATCTCCGGTTTTTGCTAAAGAACATGTTATAGCCGAGAGAAAGCGTCGTGAGAAGCTTTCCCAAAAATTCATTGCCCTCTCAGCACTTCTCCCTGGTCTTAAGAAGGTACTATATAATGGCAAATTTAAAATTATTATTATCCACAGTGAAAATGTAATTTTATAAGTTATTGTCAATTAATTTTGAGATAATTCAACATCTTGTTTTTTTCAGGCGGACAAGATTACGGTTCTTGATGACGCAATTACACGTTTGAAACAACTCCAAGAACAAATAAGAAAACTCAAGGAAGAGAAAGAAGCAACAAGACATATGGAATCCATGATTCTTGTGAAGAAATCTAAAGTGTTCTTCGACGAGGAAACTTCCCTATCATCTTCTTCTTCCTTTTCAAATGATGAACAATTTGATAAACCGTTGCCAGAAATAGAGGCTAAAGTGGCCCAAAACGAAGTTCTAATCAGAATCCACTGCGAGAAGAGCAAAGGGAACATGATTGACATACTAAACACGATCGAGAATCTTCAACTGCGCGTAGAAAATAGTAATGTATTGCCATTCGGGGACTCGGTACTTGACATCACGGTCCTTGCACAGGTAATCATTCAATAACAATTCTCATTTAAGCATTTGCTATTGATATATATTGAGTATCAAAGGGGATATTTTGTCACTCATCTATATTGATGTTTATATGAAATATTAGTAAGTATTGATAATTAACAAATAGAGAAATATTCTCATATAGTTCCAAACCAAAAAATTTGAAACAAAATAAAATACAAGGGTTCACAAGTAGTATATCATTATTTATAACTTCAAGATTAATGATACAATTAAATTAATAATGATTTTTTTGTTTAATAAATGTTATTTTCATTTTTTTTTCATTATGTGCTATTCTGTGACAAAAAAAACAGTGGTACTGATGAGATTTGTCTAAAACTTAATTGTAGATGGGGAAAGACTTTTCAGTGAGTGCACTTAAAGATCTTGTAAGGAACCTGAGACTCGCAATGGTTTAAGCCTTCTTTGAAGTTTCAGTAACTGTAGAGACCGAAACGACATCATTTTCTAGGATTTGCTGTCGTTTTCATTATAGGATTTTTTTCACACATGCACTACTACCACGTGTGTTTGGTGTTTTATGTATTTCGTACAGAAGTTCTTTGTCTCAATCAGTGGTTGAGACTAAAGGGGATAGACAACGACTGTTGATCATTATCTAGTTGAATATTAATTTCCCAATTTGTTAATCAAAAGAGCCTGTAAAAGTGAAGCAAAAATATCATGGCCATCTATAATTTATTGAAAATTCAAAGATTACAAAGAAAAAGGCACTGAAATCTTTTGCATCATCACTAATATTCATCAGATCTCCTTTGTGTGTGTCGCAGTCACGTTCTCATATCTCTAGGGAAAATAATCTGGAAGTCGATTGTTTGGCAGAAAAACTCTTAGCATGTCTACTGTTATAATGAGCCACAATTTGGGCTAAACTTCTGAAATTTAATTAAGTAGTTGCACAAGAAAAAATTGAATTTATTTGATTTTCAATGAGTTTTACATGATTTTGGATGAATTATGAGGTTGTTATGATTTTAGTGAAAAACTGTAAAACAACCCTTTCAACTAAAGATGCAAGATTTAAGTAATAAAAACCTTCAACTAAAGATAATTTGTGAAACAACTCCTTAACTAAAAATTCAACAAAATAACCCCTTAACTTTAGTTCTATTAAAATTTGTTACCATTTGTCACAGTATTTAGACGGAGGATGACAAACGTCAACGAAATTAAAATTGAGGGTTTTTCCGCCGAATTTTTAATTGAGAATTTTTTTTACGATTCATCTTTAATCTTAGTTTTATTACTAAGAACCTTTATTTGTTTGACTAAGCAACTTCATCAAACATCTTAAAATCACTTAAAATCTCCTAATATAGATTATTTAAAATATTGTATTTATATGTGAATAAAAATGATTTATTACATTAATAAAAATCATTTCAAACTCTAAATTATATATATCCTTAGAGTGTGTCATTCCTTTTCTTATTTTCATATATCTTATATATTATTTGAGAAATGTTTTATATTATAAGTCATGTTGATGTGTATCATCCACTAGAATGATTTTTAGAGTCTTTATAGAAAAAAAATTTACCTGAATAATCATAATACGTGTCATTTATTATTCAGTTTCAATTAATGGATATTCAAATTATTAAGTAAATAAATAAATATAAATATTTATATATAATATCATTTAAGTTAAATTATATACCATTTAAAATTGGTAATTATTTTTATTTCAAAATTTTAGAATTATGTATCATAATCAAAATGATAAAAATTTAGATATTTTACAATTTTAACATTATCAAATCAGTAAAATATTTTTATTTAAAAATAAATTAAACATATTTATTTAATAATTTTTTTAATAAAAATCACATTCTAGACATGATGCGAGATATTATCTAATTGGCCATCTATTGGGGCATGAACAAAAAAAAGGTAAAAGTTCAATTCAATTCATGTTTTTATGTTTATCTATTTTTGGACTCCAAATTTAAAATTTCTAACCAATTTATCATTGAGTTTGACTTTGAAAAATTGGATTTAAATTATCATCTTTGATGTAACTTCTCACAAAAAAATATTTAAAATTATGTATTACAAATTTTCAAATTATTAGTTTTGGATTCTACTTAAAAATAGCTAAGAATAAATAAAAGTATTAAAAACCAAAAACAACTATAGGAAAATGGGCATTAGCATAGAAAGCTCTTTTCAAGAAAAAAAGGACATTAGCATAGGGAAAGAAAAGACTTTATAATATACTGGTAGGCATAAATGAATTCAAAATAAATCAACTAATTTAAGAAAAGTGGTCGAGTATTAAATTATTAATATGTCGTCCATCCACCAGATCTTGATTTCTTTCACATCTCTTGATTTCTTTCACATCTCTTGATTTCGGGTCTGATTTACATTGTTGCAAGGTCAACTTTAGCTTTAATTCTTGACTAAAATAACCTTATCCCATACTTCGTAATTATAGATCAGATGACACACAATACATGGGCTATCTCTATTAAATACTATCCTTAGTCTCCTCTGATATCAAGAATCACGTGTACAATATAGCACGTGGACAATCCTCAACCTTTTTTGTTGCCATTTGAAGTGCAGAACAGTATAAGTGTAGTTAATACAATTTGCAAGATAAAAACGGTTTTGATAAAATAAACTATACAGAAAAATATTTTTTGATTGGTGAAAATGTATTTTACAATATTAATATTTTTTTGATTGGTAAAAATAATGTATATCTGCAGCTATAACAAACAAATAATGTGTAACTGTGACAAATAAGTCATTTATATAAAAATATTATATAATATACAATTTTTTATTTGTAGATTTATATGTATATATACTTATTTATAATACAGATATTTAATAAATTTTATATTTTTGTTGCTGAAAATAGTGTTAATATTTAATTATATATTAAATTATATTTCAATTTTAAATAAAAATTATAAATTATAGTTTCCGATAGATTTTTGTTACTGAAAATAATGTTAATATTTAAATTATTTTATGTTATGTTATTTAAAAAGACACTTCTTTCATATAGATTTTTTAAGTTTTTGTCACAAAAAAAAAACATTAATAAAGAAAATGACTAAAATAGATTTTATTAAATAGGCAAAAGACTCTTATACTCTAGATATATAAATATAAATTAAAAAATTTAGAAAAATTAAAAAAAATTAGAAAAGTTTAATAAATAAATTTTTATAGTTTTGAATTATATTGTTTTTCAAAAAAAAAATTTGAATTTTCTTTTTGAAATTCAAAAATAAAATAAACTATTTTAAAGGACGTAATTTTTTTATAAAACTTCTATCAATCATTATCTAAAGGACAATTATGTCAAATTAACTTTTTAAAGTTTTGTCACCAAAAAAAATTAAAAAGAAAAATGATAAAAATGTTTTATTAAATATATACCAAAATACAGATTATGAAAATTTCAGAAGTCATGTATTTCAAAGTATGAGACTCTTTCCCTTCATCTCCAGTAGCTCATGACGACTTGTCGCTCATTTCATTCCGATCTTGTTCTCTAATCTCTTTCTGCTGCATTGAAGTCTAGTTCTAAGTCCGAGACTCTTTCCCTTCATTCTTAGTTAATTTTGTTCTTAGGTTCATTGTGGTAGTTTATAAAATTTCTGCATTTTCTACTATTTATATCTGTTTTGTGTATTGTTTGTTAAAGTACAAAATTTAAACATTTTATCAAAAAAATTGGTTTGAAACTATCAAACGAAATTCAATATGGTATGTTGCCTTCACGACAAATAAATTGATTATCAAACAGAAAAAATTTCAATAGTCTTGTCAATCAAAGATATTACTGTGTACGTGTCATAAAAGTTCAGATTACTGTATTTAAATAAGAATCATAGACAATTACATGGATACAAACAAAAATGACTAGATATTAACTTTTCTAGCCAAATCATTTCAACATCATGCAGAAAAGTCAAAACCAACTCGAGCTCTTTGTGTCTGCCACTTTATGTATTTAAGAAAGTACTATATATAGTTATTCTTCTGAAAATCAATTATTGATTGAATTGTATTATGGGTCCATGTGATAAAGTGGAGTTTATCTAAATAAGTTTTAGCCAATTAAGTTGGCTATAATATCATTCTCTTGTCAACTTTTTGTTTTTGTAAACGGCTATAATATCATTTTAACTATTTAATTACTTAATTTCCGAAGAATTTCTTTTGTTTTAAATAAATAATATTTTTAATACAAAATTTATTAACTTTTTATATTTATGGTTATTTATATTTTGGAGTTTATCTTATTATGGTTAAACTGTATGGATAAAAAGTAAATAAATAATGTTTATGTTTAAATAACTGTTTTACCTTAAATATTAAAATTTTAAAAAAGTATTTTATGTACTAAATAAATTTTTAAAAAGTTTTCATTAATCAATATAAGAACAAGACTGTATATATATTTTCATCATCAGTTACCATAAATATCATTTAAAAAAATCTCTAATTGACTATTGTTAAATTATGACTTATTATGAATTTGTAACTTAAAACCAATTGAAAAAAGTAGATTGAATATATCTTATTTATTAATATTTCTCTTATTCAAATGTGAATATTTATGAAACAACATCCACAGAATAATTTAATATTATGTGGTTCTGATACCATGTTAAATGTGGTTTCTATTATATATTTAAAATTTAAAATAAATAGATTGACCCTATAAAAATTAGTTAATTATTTTTGTAAATACAGAATATTGATTACAAATAACCCTATAAATGAATCTAATTTCTGCTCCAACTGAAAACAAGGTGAACATTTTTGAAAGTGATTTTATAAGAAAATGTTTTATCTGCTTTATAAAGATTTGCAATGGATAATTTTACTTATATGATGTTTGCAAATTGCAATAGACAATTTTCACACTTAATATACGAGACTCAACTAATATTCGATAACCTTACCTTAACTTTGAAAACCAGCTTTCATAAAAAAAAATTTTACCTTAACTAATTTATAATAAATCTTATATTTAGTGAAGAATCATTTTTATTTTTGAAAAGAAAGAAGCTAATATATAGGAGTACCAAACTCGTTCAAAATCGAAGACAAAAGGTCACAGAAATCACGTGTTTCCTATATCACGTCGTGTTTCCTATATCACGTCGTGTTTCCTATATCACGTGGTCAACATCACCTTATATTGTCATCGTCATTAGCAACTTTTGTAAAATAATCAATCGTCGTTTGCCAACAAACTATATAAAAGAGAAGCATTTGTAACCATTCATATTTTAAAATCGTTCGTTTAGGTACCTAGTCTTTTATCATCCTTCAGAAATATTTAATAGGAAAAATATTTTGTTTCATGTAAACGCTTTGGAATTAGTTGGGAGAAGAACGTCCTTAAAGGTGGAGCGGTGGAGGTATATGGCTTCATTTTAGAAGCATTCACATATTGAACACCAAGTAGTCAAGCAGATCAACTACCCAACAAAAAAAAAACATGGGATATTCATTCATACATATCCGACCAAATGTTTATCTAAAAATTACCAATGTTAGTTCATATAGGCATGAACGTTCAAGTATTTGGTTCAAACCTCAGACTTGGTTTTTATAGGGCTTGGATCCTTCGAGTCTTTCAGACCTCAGAGATTTGAATTTACATATATATTTATAAAATTTTGTTTCAATTTAGGGTCGGTTCATGTTAGTTTCAGATCGGTCCAGTTGCAAATGTTCTATATAGTAAATACTCAAAACAAATCAGATTTAGTTCCGTTGGAGTTTGAATCGGTTCTTTTTATCTGAAACTCTTCAAAATTTACTCGAAAATATGTTATATTTGTCTGAAATTTTACAAAACAAAAAAATAAATTATTATTAATTGAAATTAACATTTAAATTAGTTAATTATAGGATATAAATGTCTTTTTCTTATTTAATAAAATTTATTTTTAATTATTTTAATTTTTGAATGTTATTTTTATCATATATTTTATGATATAAATGTCTCTTTACAAAAATCTCTTTTTACAAAAAAATGCTTTGTGAAACTAGTTTGATTTTAAACGGATGTATAAAAACTGTACTAGTCAATTTTCTACGGACTGTTGTGCACGAATGCACGATCTATAGCGCTGAATTTTTTTTGTAACAATGAAATTTTTTTGTTAACTCTCTTGCCTATTCTTTTTTTTAAAACAAAATTTATTAAACTGAAATTGGGATAAGGTGTTGATTAAATAACATACATGAACAAAATAATCCAAATCACAATTTACATAACTAGCTTTTTTCAACTCAGCTCTTCGGCGCATTCCGCTAGTAAGCACAAAGATTCAGGAAACCGTTCTCAATCGACATCGATAACCACATAAAGATGAGATTCACTTCGTTTTTTTAGATGCAAAAACTTCATGTGTCATTGCTAGAGTAGGTAGCTCCCGATGAACTCATCAAATTTGTAATCTTCACCATCATTTAAGATAATGACATACTAAGAGAAGAAAAGATCAAAAGACACTCATACCTGAAGAGCATCCATCAACAAACACATGTACAATCTCGACTATGTCGCTTAATTGGAAATGCAAAAAGACATAATTGGAAATGCAAAAAGACAGGGTTGAAATTACTGCCATTCTTCGACCCAAGCAATCTCTTACAGCCTGCACAGTTAACAGAGAAACACACTACCCAAAGATGACCAAATGACCAGCTTTAGGCACTGCAATGTGGTTTCATTCAAACGTGACACTGGAACAGTAAGCGCCTCAAGAGGCAGAGAACCGTTCTGACATTTGCTACATTTGAGAACCAAAGAACAGTGAAACCGTGACTTATGAACTCTTAACTTCGGTGTCAACAGAGGAGGGTAAACCATGAACTAATAGATACCACCGAAAAAAATCCGTTGTTGCATTCAAGAGCACCTGAGAAGAGCCAACACGCAGCTTCCTGGAAGCCATAGATGACCACGACTCCCCTATACACCAAAACCCTCATGAGCCATAGACAGAATCGCTGCACAAACTCCACATGCATACAGATGCTCCTGACTCGCCTCCGAGTTAGACGAAACCTCAGAGCCCACATGGAAGCAAAGAAGAAAAATCAAGGTCAACACGACATCGTAGAGAACCCATAACCAACCTCCAAAAATGAACAACAACCCCAAATCAAAGTCCCAAAGGAACCTCTGTAGATCCAGAGAACCATCCTTTCAAGTTTGTATGTTTTATATTATTTATTTTTTTGGATTTTTAGGATTTAAGTATATTTGGATATTTGTAAAAAAATTACATAATTAAAATGGATACTCGAATCGAATCCGCAATGATTCGAACTAAATTCAAACCAAAATTTATAAATATCAGAATAAAATTTAAATTTCTAATTTTAAAAGTCTGAAATCTGAATAGATCAATTGAAGATAAACATATATCTAAATGTTCATCCTTAAAAAAAACTATATAACAAAACATTTTACATAATATAAAATAAATAATTTAATTAATCAATTTATTCTGCACACAGTGCGGATCACTATTTAGTGTCTTATTACTTGATTATGGCTTATTACTTGATTATGCAAAATACCATCTGCAGCCGTTCCGGAGTTTTGTCATATCCGGTAGGTACGTTCGCATGAACCTCATGCTAAACGTCCTCTTCGTACTGGCCATCACAAATTTGAAAGTATAGACAAAAGTAAATAGATTAAATTTGTAATCTATACACAACTATAGGTCTCTGCATCGGTCCGCACAAATATGAGAAATAATGTGAATGCTATTATGTCACAATTATTAAAACTCATTGTTATTTATTCTATTAGTGTCCAGACAGATTCAACGGGAGCCTCATATTATTGCACAAACAGGTAGGAGTTATATAGTCTTCATTTTTTGTTTAAGAAATTATATAATAGTCTTAATTATTCAAACTCTATGGAATCAAAAAGATATATTCAATTAGTTTGATGATATGTAAGCATAAATCTGAATCTACACAAAATTGATTTTAGTTATATTTAAGTAGAAACAAAATTTCATATGGAAAACTAATGATTTTGGTCTTTTGGACAGTGATTGGCAAGTTAGGAACTATAAAATTGTATATCTAAGAAGTTCTTACAAATTGTAACTTATAATGTCTTTACACCATTATTATTCCCGGTCTCTTAACCGGGGTTTTTAGTTTCGGATTAGAAACGTCTTAGTTTTAACTAAGAAAAACTAAGAATTGTCTCTTAAATAAGAGATATAAAAGCATGATTATTGTGGAATTCTTAATTTTTTATTACTTAAAGTTAGACGGTTCTTATATTACGCTAAGAATCCCAATCTAAAAGCCATGCAATAATAAAATAAACGTATTTTTTATATCTATTGTTACTTCAAAAATACAAATCAACATTTTACAATTGAATATACATATCTTTAAATAAAATAAAAACAAGATCTCTTGATAGTTTATCAAAAACAAAAAGTAAAGCCTACCAGATTGGGTAACCGATTGCTCGATATTGTGGAATTTTGGATATGCGACTGGTCAGCCAATTTCATAAAAGAACTATACATTAACCCATTTATACATTTGGTTTAACCCATATGCTCTTTTCAAGCCGATATTATATAATACAAACTAATAATAAAATAATCAAACACTATCATTAACTAAATCAATACATGCATAAACATTATGAAGCCGCGTCGAGTACAAAACCACTATAAAGAGTTCACTAGTGCACGTTCCCATTCACATTCACATTCACAAAAGAAAAGAAAACAAAGACATAATACTTACTCCCCCCCCCCAAAAAAACAAAAGTAAGTATATGCTTTCTTCTGAGCTTGTTTTTTCTTGTGTCTTTTGTTTCTTATCCAAATTATATTCTCTCATACTTACTTTTCTTGCTTGATTTCTGATATTAAGAACAAAGTTATTGTTGAAAAAAAGACTAAATAATAAGTAATTTTTTTTTTGTGATTCCACAGGCAATATGGAAGATTCAAGCTTAATTACGGATTTGATGCTGGACACTGACGAGTACTTGATTGATGATGATTGGGAATCCGATTTTCCAGTGGTGGCTGGAGAAACTATAGATCATCAGAACCCGGTTCAAGGTTCTGGATCCGAATCCAGGTTCATGTTGATACCCGAGAGACCCACAAAGCAACTGAAAGTCAACTCAACATCTTCTCCATCATCATCTTCTTCTTCTGGCTCGCTCACAACGCCGCAAGTGATCTCGTTCGGGGCTCCAGACCCGAAGATGAACGTGGTCGAGACATCTTTTAACTTCTCCAACCAAGCAAACATGTATGAGAATGCTGGGTCCAAAAGAAAAGAGTGTGGTAATAATGGAGGAAAAAGAGAGCCACATCATTTAAAAGAACATGTTTTGGCTGAACGTAAACGTAGACAGAAGCTCAATGAACGTTTGATCGCTCTCTCAGCTCTTCTTCCTGGCCTCAAAAAGGTCAGAACCTAGAAACCATTTCTTTATTTAGTTTAGCCCTCAATTATTTGTTTCCATATTTTTATTTAATGATATATTCTTTTTAAAAATATCACTTTAAATACCTCAAGCAAAATTCATTTAGAGCATCATTAGTGCATTGAGGTATTTCATCGAATGTCTTTCACCAAAATTAATAATATTTTAATAAAAAAAATCTTAAAATTTAAAAAACTCTTCTATTAAAACATTATTACTTTTGCTGAAAAACTTTTGATGAAAGACTTCTACTGCGGATGTTCTTAGTAACTTTAAGCATAAAAGCCAAACTTAAAATATGAGAACAGTTTTGTATTTGCGTTTTATAAAACCTTTCTTTTCAAATCTCTAAGTGTTTTTTTTATTTATTTTTCCTAGTAAACAATTAAATTTTAAAATCTTTGGTGGCCCTGGTGGGTCATGCTACTCGTCAACTCTTGAACGTGATATCTTTAAGGATGATACCTAAACAAGATCTTTAATAAATAATTTTTCGTGTGCCTGTAGGCGGACAAGGCAAGTGTTCTTGAAGACGCGATCAAACATTTAAAAAAGCTTCAAGAACGTGTAAAGAAGTTGGAGGAAGAGCGAGTGGGAACCAAGAAAATGGATCAATCGGTTATATTGGTGAAGAGGTCTCAAGTTTATGTGGACGATGATTCTTTATCTTATTCTTCTACTTGCTCTGCAGCTTCTCCTCTATCTTCTTCTTTAGACGAAGTTTCCATCTTGAAACAAACGATGCCTATGATCGAAGTCCGAGTTTCAGACAAAGATTTGCTGATTAGGATTCACTGTGAGAAGAAGAACAAAGGGTGTTTAATTAAGATCTTGAGTTCGTTGGAGAAGTTTTGTCTTGAAGTAGTCAATAGTTTTACTTTACCCTTTGGAAATTCAACGCTCGTTATCACCATTCTCGCTAAGGTAAATCTTTAGTATGTTTTATAATCCTTATGTTTCATAAAATAAATAATTTTAGTTAAAAGATCACGAATATAAACAGTATAAAATTATTTATTTCTTAAGTAGTACTCCTTAAATCAATACTAGATGCATAAACCTTATAATCAATGTAAAGCTACAAAGTTTTTTTAACTGCAAAACTTTGTAGCTTTACATTGATGCATGTACAATATTATCGAAAAAAATACATTAGTTTCTAAAATAATTTATGGTTGCATGTGCACTTATTCTCTTCTACTTAGCTACGCCTCTGTTTAAAACAATTAAACTAATATAAAGATGTAAAATATAATTTGGTTAAACATTAGCTAGAATTGCAATGTTTATCCACGAGCACAAAATATTTCGACAGATTTATTAGCTACAATTGCAAGAATTTTTAACGGATCTGTATTTTGGTTGGTTATTTTATTCTGATTTATCTTTCTAGATCATCTTTATCTTGAGTAACAGAATAATTGTTTGATGTCAATATACATATGATAAATATAAGAGTTTCATAAAAAAATTAAGAGACTTATAAGCAATTTATATTATGAAACATTGAGAACACTTTTTTATTTTAGCATATTGATTTTTCCATCCAAAATGTAATTTGTTTTTCATTTTCTGTAATATTTTCTTGCAGACGGACAACAAATTTTCTAGACCTATTGAAGATGTCGTGGAGAACATAAGACTTGCGTTAGCTGAATAAGTAGTAGTGTTTTGCATGACCGTTATGTGAATTCCTAAGTGATTAAAACGTGTGATTTGATCTCTGATTCCAGTCAGAATACTCGTTTTTAAATGCTAGTAGTTGAATAATAAAAGCAGAGGGAGGCATGAGATATGGGATGTGTTTGAGTGTAATAGCTGGATTCGTGTGTGTGTACTACATGATGGCTGTATCAATGCTTTGATATATTTTTTTTCTCAATATCAATGGTTTGATTTAATAACGAAGAGGTTTTTTATTGGCTTATTGGAAACAAGAAATCTCAGCTTGATTATGACTTTACAACTAAGCTTAAAAATCAAATAATGTAGACTATATCATCAATAACATAAGTAGATATTTGGTCCATGTTTGACCTAGAAAAAAAAAAAGACAAAAAGTTAGGTGGTCCACATTTTCACGCAGGATACAGATAAAATTGATTAAGTTTGGAACTTCGGATACTATGTTACTTTCTCCGTTTTATATTAAGTGTCGTTTTAGAAAAAAAAAATTATTACAAATAAGTGTTGTTTTCGTATTTCAATACAAAATTTATGAATTTTATTTTTCAGTTTAATTTTCTATTGCTTAAAATATGGTTAGATGTATAAGAAATGATTTTTTTATACAGAAAATAAATAAAACTAAATGTATTATTAATCCGTATGCATAAACCTAAAATAACACTTATTATGAAACAGATGGAATATGATTTTTCTTTATACAAATGGTATCTAGCATAATTTGTAGGATTGTGTATTTAATTGATTTTGGTAATTAAAATTAGAGCAAACTTAAAGTTCTCTCGCATATACTCTCACCTCTAGAGGCTGCCCGATCCCACCAGCTGCTCCAAGTATCGCCACTTTGAATCCTGGAGATCCACCTTTTGCCCGGCAACCCACCCGTCTCAGACCCGACCCGGTACCCATCTAACACCAAAATCGAATGAAACAAAATAATAATGATCCAATCACCAAATCAAGAGAGATGGATGGGGTCTGAAATTGAAATATTATTATAAACCAGGTCAAGGTTGTTAGAAGGGTTGAGATGAGCAGAGATTCTCGCTATACGTCGGTTCGCACCCATTGTTCTGCTGCTGCTTTGAGGACTCAAATGGTAAATAACAGTTTCTATTTGATTAAATATAGATATATGTTCTGCAAATCTTTGGTCTGTTGTTTCCAGATTTGGATAATACAAAAGTGGGCAAGAAGAAGAAGGCGTGAAGGAAGGAAGGAAGAAGATAAGCTCAGTTTATTTTATTTATGTATTTGATCAAATTATATGTAACAAAACTTATAGAGATGTTGATTCCTCATGGTCTACAAAGAAAATTTCAGTGGTGTTCATTTTGCAATTCACTAGGAATATACTAGTTACTTTGTATTAACAATACTACATATTATATTTGAACTATAGAATCTAATTCCTTGCTTTGCCATCAAAACCTATCTTTCATAAATCAGAAAATCAAAAACATATCACTTTAACAAATGAGGACTGACACAACACAAACTACTTGTGTAAGAGAAGATAACAAAACAACAAGAAGCTACCCCAAATCCCGAATCAAAAACAAGAGGTCTAGGTGAGTTAGCCTTCGATAACAAACACCATCAAGAGTAATAGGTTTCAAGCACGATCTTGACCTTCACCAATATCAACTGTTACTACAACCGTTCATAGTTTCCTTAAAACTCGCTATAGTGACGGGATGAACCATACCTTGAAGGTGCATGAACATATATGTGCTGCTGACGATGATGATGATTGGAAGAGGTAGGAGGATAATAACGCAGCCACCTTGAAGTTGGAAGACTCGAATGATGAATCTCTATGGTTTCCACCACATGGTCGCCAGAGAACCAGAGTAATGCCTAGCAGAACTGAATGTCATGACCCGATGGTGTAACGGGAGAACTCAGCCTCCTCCTGATGCTTTCCAAACACCACATCCTCTGTTATCCAACCACTTCTATCATTTGATTGCTCTAGTAGAGGGGGCTCAACATTATCCTTCTTTGTCTTCCCATTAGATTCATGAAGAGTATAATGTTGTTCCGGGCTTGTATCATTCTTCTTCCCGTTAGATTCGTGAGGAGTAGAGTTTTCATCAGTCTTCTTCCCGTTAGATTGGTGGGAAGAAGAACCCTCTTCAAAGTTTCCATCATTCTTCTTCCCGTTGGATCCATGAATAGTAGAATGCTGCTGTTGTTCTTCCAGTTTCATCTGCTTCTTCTTCTCAAGCCTATCCCGAATGGCCACAGAAGCAGCAAGAGCCTTCGCAAGGCGTCTCCTTTTCTTCTCAGCTAATCTACTTGAGCAATGCTTTTTTCCCCAACACGTGGGGGGTTCCTCATAGTGTCTACCACACCCCAGTCCAACATGACCCAGTTTACCACATTTGTAACAAGACACAGCCCATGATGATGAGAGTGCCTCGCCACAACACATGTGACCGAACCTTTTACAAACATAGCATTGCACATCCTTCAGATCATCCTCAGAGTATTCGTACTTACACAAAGACATATCATGTCCCATGTCTCCACATCTTAAACAAATGGACTCGTCGTTAGGACAAGAGTCGTGTCCTCCCATTGAACACTGTTCCCCAACATGTTCGAAACTAGCGCATATAAAGCAACGCTTCCTAGAATCTTCTTGCTCCTCACAAGAAGAATCAGTCATTAAACCAGCTTCATCAGGTGGGTCAAAGTACCTTGATGGACGAAGAAGCTTTTTCAAAACCATATTGCTCCATC
>MU107877.1:9481-24096 GCA_012274485.2 Sinapis alba | reverse complement strand
CGACCCATACGTACTGATAGGCTGAAATGATCGTCCTTATCAAAACTGAATGGAAGGACTTAACTCAATGGACCATGGACTGTCCGACTGGTCCCATCAGTACATGAAAAATGACTCATACGTACTGATAGGCTGATACGATCAGCCATCCGTATTGCCTGGAAGGACAAAGGACTGTCCAGATTGGTCCATCAGGCCATGCAAAATCAACCAATACTTACTAATAGGCTGAAATGATCAGCCTTATCCAAACTGAATGGAAGGATTTAACTCAACGAACCATGGACTGTCCGGACTGGTCCCATCAGTACATGAAAAATGAGCCATACGTACTGATAGGCTGATACGATCAGCCATTCGTACTTCCTGGAAGGACCAAGGACTGTCCAGACTGGTCCTTCAGGCCATGAAAAATCGACGCAAATGTACTGATAGGATGATATGATCAGCCTTAATCATACTGAATGAAAGGATTTAACTCAACGGACCATGGACTGTCCGGACTGGTCTCAACAGTACATGAAAAATGACCCATACGTACTGATAGGCTGATACGATCAGCCTTTTGTACTGTATTGAAAGACTAAGGTCTGCTCATAATGGTCCAACAAGCCATGAAAAATCGACCCATATGTACTGATAGGCTTATATGATCAGCCTTATCCGTACTGAGTGGAAGGATTTAATTCAACGGATCATGGACTTCCCAGACTGGTCACATTAGTACATTAAAAATGACCCATATGTACTAATAGGCTGGTACGATCAGCCATCCGTACTGCCTGGAAGGACCAAGCACAGTCCAAACTGGTCCTTCCGGCCATGAAAAATCGACCCATACGTACTGATAAGCTGAAATGATCAGCTTTATCCAAACTGAGTGGAAGGGTTTAAGTCAAAGAACCATGGACTGTCATGACTGGTCCCATCAGTACATGAAAAATGACCCATACGTACTGATAGGCTGATACAATCAGCCATTTGTACTTCTTGGAAGGACCAAGGACTGTCCAGACTGCTCCATCAGGCCATGAAAAATCGACGCATATGTACTGATAGGCTGATATGATCAGCATTAACCGTACTGAATGGAATGATTTAACTCAACGGACCATGGACAGTCCAAACTGGTCCCTTCAGTACATGAAAAATGACCCATACGTACATATAGGCTGACACGATCTGCCATCCGTACTTCCTGGATGGACCAAGTGCTTTCCATCCTGGTCCATCAGGCCATGAAAAATTGACCCATACGTACTGATAGGCTGATATGATCAGCTTTAACCTCACTGAATGGAAGGATTTAACTCAACGGACCATGGACTGTCCGGACTGGTCCCAACAGTACATGAAAAATGACCCATACGAACTGATATGCTGGTACGATCAGCCATCCGTACTGCCTGGAAGGACCAAGGACTGTCCAGACTGGTCCATCAGGCCATGAAAAATCGACCCATACGTACTGATAGGCTGAAATGATCAGCCTTATCCAAACTGAATGGAAGGATTTAACTCTAACGGACCTTGGACTGTCCGGACTGGTCCCATCAGTACATGAAAAATGACCCATATGTACTGATAGGCTGATACGATCAGCAATTCATACTTCGTAAAAGGAACAAGGACTGTCCAGACTGGGCCATCAGGCCATGAAAAATTGACCCATACGTACTGATAGGCTGAAATGATCAGCCTTATCAAAACGGAATGGAAGGATTAAACTCAATGGACCATGGACTGTCCGACTGGTCCCATCAGTACATGAAAAATGACCCATACGTACCGATAGGCTGATATGATCAGCCATCCGTACTGCCTGGAAGGACAAAGGACTGTCCAGACTGGTCCATCAGGCCATGCAAAATCAACCCATACGTACTAATAGGCTGAAATGATAAGCCTTATCCAAACTGAATGGAAGGATTTAACTCAACGGACCATGGACTGTCTGGACTGGTCCCATGAGTACATAAAAAATGAGCCATACGTACTGATATGCTGATACGATCAGCCATTCGTACTTCCTGGAAGGACCAAGGACTGTCCAGACTGGTCCATCAGGCCATGAAAAATCGACGCAGATGTACTGATAGGATGATATGATCAGCCTTAACCATACTAAATGGAAGGATTGAAATCAGCGGACCATGGACTGTCTAAACTGGTCCCATTAGTACTTAGAAAATGACCCATACGTACTGATAGGCTGATACAACCAGTCATTCATACTTCCTGGAAGGACCAAGGACTTTCCTGATTGGTCTATGAGGCCATGAAAAATTGACTCTTACGTATTGATAGGCTGATATGATCAGCCTTAACCCTACTAAATGGAAGATTTTACTCAACAAACAGGCCATGAAAAATTGACTCATACGTACTGATAGGCTGATAAGATCAACCTTAACCGTACTTAATGGGAAGATTTAACTCAATGAACCATGGACTGTCCGGACTGGTCCCATCGGTACTTAAAAAATGACCCATACGTACTGATAGGTTGATACTGCATTGAAGGACTCAGGTCTGCTCAGACTGGTCCAACAAAGCATGAAAAATCGACCCATACGTATTGATAGGCTTATTTGATCAGCCTTATCCGTACTTAGTGGAAGGATTTAATTCAACGGATCATGGACTTTCCAAACTGGTCCCATTAGTACAATAAAAATGACCCATACGTACCGATAGGCTTGTACGATCAACTATCTGTACTACCTGGAAGGACCAAGGACAGTCCAGACTGGTCAATCCGGCCATGAAAAATCGACCCATACGTATTGATAAACTTATATGATCAGCCTTATCCGTACTGAGTGGAAGGAATTAATTCAACGGATCATGGACTTTCCAGACTGGTCCCATTAGTCAATAAAAATGACCCATACGTACTGATAGGCTGGTATGATCAGCCATCCGTTCTGCCTGGAAGGACCAAGGACTGTCCAGNCATCCGGCCATGAAAAATCGACCCATACGTATTGATAAACTTATATGATCAGCCTTATCCGTACTGAGTGGAAGGAATTAATTCAACGGATCATGGACTTTCCAGACTGGTCCCATTAGTCAATAAAAATGACCCATACGTACTGATAGGCTGGTATGATCAGCCATCCGTTCTGCCTGGAAGGACCAAGGACTGTCCAGACTTGTCCATCAGGCAATGAAAAATCGACCCATACGTACTAGGCTGAAATGATCAGCCTTATCCAATCTGAATGGAAGGATTTAACTCAATGGACCATGGACTGTCCGACTGGTCCCATCAATACATGAAAAATGACCCATACGTACTGATAGGCTGGTACGATCAGCCATTCGTACTGACTGGAAGGACCAAGGACTGTCCAGACTAGTCTATCAGGTCATGAAAAACCGACCCATACGTACTGATAGGCTGAAATGATCAGCCTTATCCAAACTCAATGGAAGGATTTAACTCAACGGACCATGGACTATCCGGACTGGTCCCATCAGTACATGAAAAATGACCCATACGTACTGATAGTCTGATACGATCATCCATCCGTACTGCCTGGAAAGACCAAGGACTGTCCAGACTGGTCCATCAGGCCATGAAAATCGACCCATACGTACTGATAGGCTGAAATGATCAACCTTATCCAAACTGAATGGAAGGATTTAATTCAACAGACCATGGACTGTCCGGACTGGTCCCATCAGTACATGAAAAATGACCCATATGTACACATAGGCTGATGCGATCCGCCATCTGTACTGCCTGGAAGGACCAAGGACTGTCCTGACTGGTCTATGAGGCCATGAAAAATCGACTCTTACGTACTGATAGGCTGATATGATCAGCCTTAATTGTACTGAATGGAAGGATTTAACTAAACAAACAGGCCATGAAAAATTGACTCATACGTACTGATAGGCTGATATGATCAGCCTTAGACGTACTTAATGGGAAGATTTAACTCAATGGACCATGGACTGTCTGGACTGGTCCAATCAGTACATGAAAAATGACCCATACGTACTTATAGGCTGGTAAGATCAGCCATCCGTACTGCCTGGAAGGACCAAGGACTGTCCAGACTGGTCCTTTAGGCCATGAAAATCGACCCATACGTACTGATAGGCTGAAATGATCAACCTTATCCAAACTGAATGGAAGGATTTAATTCAACAGACCATGGACTGTCCGGACTGGTCCCATCAGTACATGAAAAATGACCCATACTTACTGATAGGCTGATGCGATCCGCCATCCGTACTGTCTGGAAGGACGAAGGACTGTCCTGACTGGTCTATGAGGCCATGAAAAATCGACTCTTACGTACTGATAGGCTGATATGATCAGCCTTAACCGTACTGAATGGAAGGATTTAACTAAACAAACAGGCCATGAAAAATTGACTCATACGTACTGATAGGCTGATATGATCAACCTTAGACGTACTTAATGGGAAGATTTAACTCAATGGACCATGGACTGTCTGGACTGGTCCCATCAGTACATGAAAAATGACCCATACGTACTTATAGGCTGGTAAGATCAGCCATCCGTACTGCCTGGAAGGACCAAGCACTGTCCAGACTGGTCCTTCAGGCCATGAAAATCGACCCATACGTACTGATAGGCTGAAATGATCAACATTATCCAAACTGAATGGAAGGATTTAATTCAACAGACCATGGACTGTCCGGACTGGTCACATCAGTACATGAAAGATGACCCATACGTACTGATAGGCTGATGCAATCCACCATCAGTAATGCCTGGAAGGACCAAGGACTATCCAGACTGGTCCATGAGGCCATGAAAAATCAACTCTAACTTACTGATAGGCTGATACGATCAGCCTTAACCGTACTGATTGAAAGGACTTAACTCAACAAACAGGCCATGAAAAATTGACTCATACGTATGGATAGTCTAATATGATCAACCTTAACCGTACTGAATGGGAAGATTTAACTCAGTAGACCATGGACTGTCCGGACTGGTCCGATCAGTATTTAAAAAATGACCCATACATACTGATATGCTGTTACGATCAGCCATTCGTACTTTATTGAACGAATAAGGTCTGCTCAGACTGGTCCAACATGCCATGAAAAATCGACCCATACGTACTGATAGGCTGGTACGATCAGCCATCCGTACTACCTGGAAGGACCAAGGACAGTCTAGACTGGTCCATCCGGCCATGAAAAATCGACCCATACGTACTGATAGGCTGAAATGATCAGCTTTATCCAAACTGAGTGAAAGGATTTAAGTCAACGGACCATGGACTGTCTGGACTGGTCCCATCAGTACATGAAAAATGACCCATATGTACTGATAGGCTGATACAATCAGTCATTCGTACTTCCTGGAAGGACCAAGGACTGTCCATACTGGTCCATCAGGCCATGAAAAATCGACGCAGATGTACTGATAGGCTGATATGATCAGACTTAACCGTAATGAATGGAAGGATTTAACTCAATGGACCATGGACTGTCCAAACTGGTCCCATCAGTACATGAACAATGACCCATACGTACTTATAGACTGGTACGATCAGCCATCCGTACTGCCTGGAAGGACCAAGGACTGTCCAGACTGGTCCATCAAGCCATGAAATATCGACCCATATGTACTGATAGGCTAAAATGATCAGCCTTATCCAAACTGAATGGAAGGATTTAACTCAATGGACCATGGACTGTCCGGACTGGTCCCATCAATACATGAAAAATGACCCATTCTTACTGATAGGCTGGTACGATCAGCCATTCGTACTTCCTGGAAGGACCAAGGACTTTCCAGACTGGTCCATCAGGCCATGAAAAATCAACCCATACGTACTGATAGGCAGATATGATCTGCCTAACCTCACTTAATGGAAGGATTTAATTCAACGGAACATGAACTGTCTGGACTGGTCCCATCAATACATGAAAAATGACCCATACGTACTAATAGGCTGATACGATACGTCATTCATACTTCCTATAAGGACCAAGGACTTTCCATACTGGTCAATCAGGCCATGAAAAATCGACGCAAATGTATTGATAGGCTGATATGATCCGCCTTAACTGTACTGAATGGAAGGATTTAACTCAATGGACCATGGACTGTCCAAACTGGTCCCATCAGTACATGAAAAATGACCCATAAGAACTGCCTGGATGGACCAAGTGCTGTCCAGCCTGATCCATCAGGCCATGAAAAATCGACCCGTACGAAATGATAGGCTGATATGATCAGCCTTAAACCCACTGAATGGAAGGAATTAACTCAATGGACCATGGACTGTCCGGACTGGTCCCATCAACACATGAAAAATGACCCATACGTACTAATAGGCTAATACGATCAGCCATTCGTACTTCCTGGAAGGACCAAGGACTTTCCAGACTGGTCCATCAGGCCATGAAAAATCGACGCAAATGTACTGATAGGCTGATATCATAAGCCTTAACCATAATAAATGGAAGGTTTTAACTCAATGGACCATGGACTGTCCAAACAGGTCCCATCAGTACATGAAAAATGACCCATACGTACAGATAGGCTGATAAGATCAGCCATCCGTACTGCCTGGATGGACCAAGTGTTGTCCAGCCTGGTCCATCAGGCCATGAAAAAACAACCCATACGTACTGATAGGCTGATATGATCCGTCTTAACCTCATTGAATGGAAGGATTTAACTCAACGGACCATGGAATGTCCAAACTGGTCCCAACAGTACATGAAAAATGACCCATACATACTGATAGGCTGGTACGATCAGCCATTCATACTGCCTAGAAGGACCAAGGACTGTCCAGACTGGTCCATCAGGCCATGAAAAATCGACCCATACGTACTGGTAGGGTGAAATGATCAGCCTTATCCAAACTGAATGGAAGGATTTAACTCAACGGACCATGGACTGTCCGGACTGGTCCCATCGTTACATGAATAATGACCCATACGTACTGATAGGCTGGTACGATCAGCCATGCGTACTGCCTGGAAGGATCAAGGACTGTCCAGACTGGTCCATCAGGCCATGAAAAATCGACCCATACGTACTGATAGGCTGAAATGATTAGCCTTATCCAAACTGAATTGAAGGATTTAACTCAACGGACCATGGACTGTCCGGACTGGTCCCATCAGTAAATGAATAATGACCCATACATACATATAGGCTGATACGATCAGCCATCTGTACTGCCTGAACGGACCAACTGCTGTCCAGCCTGGTCCACAAGGCTATGAAAAATCGATCCATACGTAAGGATAGGCTGATATGATCAGTCTTAACCTCACTGAATGGAAGGATTTAACTCAACAGACCATCGACTGTCCAAACTGGTCCCATCAGTACATGAAAAATGACCCATACGTACAGATAGGCTGATAAGATCAGCCATCTGTACTGCCTGGATGGACCAAGTGTTGTCCAGCCTGGTCCATCAGGCCATGAAAAATCAACCCATACGTACTAATAGGCTGATATGATCCGCCTTAACCTCACTGAATGGAAGGATTTAACTAACCGGACCACGGACTGTCCGGACTGGTCCCAACAATACATGAAAAATGACCCATACGAATTGATAGGCTGCTACGATCAGCTATCCGTACTACCTGGAAGGACCTAGGACTGTCCAGAATGGTCCATCAGGCCACGAAAAATCGATGCAGATTTACTGATAGGCTGATAGATCAGCCTTAGCCGTACTGAATGGAAGGATTTAACTCAATGGACCATGGACTGTCCAAACAGGTCCCAACAGTACATTAAAAATTACCCATACGTACTGATAGGCTGGTACGATCAGCCATCCGTACTGGCTGGAAGGACCAAGGACCGTCCAGACTGGTCCATCAGGCCATAAAAAATCAACGTAGATGTACTGATAGGCGGATATGATCCGCCTTAACCTCGCTGAATGAAAGGATTTAACTCAACGAACAATGGACTGTCCAGACTGGTCCCAACAGTACATGAAAAATGACCCATACAAACTGATAGGCTGGTACGATCAGCCATCCGTACCACCTGGAAGAACCAAGGACTGTCCAGATTGGTCCATCAAGACATGAAAAATCGACGCAGATGTACTGATAGGCTGATATGATCAGCCTTAACCAAACTGAATTGAAGGATTTAACTCAACGGACCATGGACTGTCCGGACTGGTCCCATCAGTACATGAATAATGACCCATACGTACATATAGGCTGATACGATCAGCCATCCGTACTGCCTGAACGGACCAACTACTGTCCAGCCTGGTCCACAAGGCCATGAAAAATCGATCCATACGTAATGATAGGCTGATATGATAAGTCTTAACCTCACTGAATGGAAGGATTTAACTCAACAGACCATCGACTGTCCAAACTGGTCCCATCAGTACATGAAAAATGACCCATACATACAGATAGGCTGATAAGATCAGCCATTCGTACTGCCTGGATGGACCAAGTGTTGTCCAGCCTGGTCCATCAGGCCATGACAAATCAACCCATACGTACTAATAGGCTGATATGATCCGCCTTAACCCCACTGAATGGAAGGATTTAACTAACCGGACCACGGACTGTCCGGACTGGTCCCAACAATACATGAAAAATGACCCATACATACTGATAGGCTGCTATGATCAGCTATCCGTACTACCTGGAAGGACCAAGGACCGTCCAGAATGGTCCATCAGACCATGAAAAATCGACGCAGATGTACTGATAGGCTGATAGATCAGCCTTAACCGTACTGAATGGAAGGATGTAACTCAACGGACCATGGACTGTCCAAACTGGTCCCAACAGTACATGAAAAATGACCCATACATACTGATAGGCTGGTACGATCAGCCATGCGTACTGCCTGGAAGGACCAAGGACTGTCCAGACTGGTCCATCAGGCCATGAAAAATCGACCCATACGTACTGGTAGGCTGAAATGATCAGCCTTATCCAAACTGAATTGAAGCATTTAACTCAACGGACCATGGACTGTCCGGACTGGTCCCATCGTTACATGAATAATGACCCATACGTACTGATAGGCTGGTACGATCAGCCATGCGTACTGCCTGCAAGGATCAAGGACTGTCTAGAGTGGTCCATCAGGCCATGAAAAATCGACCCATACGTACTGATAGGCTGAAATGATTAGCCTTATCCAAACTGAATTGAAGGATTTAACTTAACGGACCATGGACTGTCCGGACTGGTCCCATCAGTACATGAATAATGACCCATACGTACATATAGGCTGATACAATCAGCCATCCGTACTGCCTGAACGGACCAACTATTGTCCAGCCTGGTCCACAAGGCCATGAAAAATCGATCCATACGTAATGATAGGCTGATATGATCAGTCTTCACCTCACTGAATGGAAGGATTTAACTCAACAGACCATCGACTGTCCAAACTGGTCCCATCAGTACATGAAAAATGACCCATACGTACAGATAGGCTGATAAGATCAGCCATCCGTACTGCCTGGATGGACCAAGTGTTGTCCAACCTGGTCCATCAGGCCATGAAAAATCAACCAATACGTACTAATAGGCTGACATGATCCGCCTTAACCTCACTGAATGGAAGGATTTAACTAACCGGACCACGGACTGTCTGGACTGGTCCAAACAATACATGAAAAATGACCCATACGAACTGATAGGCTGCTATGATCAGCTATCCGTACTACCTGGAAGGACCAAGGACTGTCCAGAATGGTCCATCAGGCCATGAAAAATCAACGCATATGTACTGATAGGCTGATATGATCCGCCTTAACCTCGCTAAATGAAAGGATTTAACTCAACGAACAATGAACTGTCCAGACTGGTCCTAACAGTACATGAAAAATGACCCATACAAACTGATAGGCTGGTACGATCAGCCATCCGTACCACCTGGAAGAACCAAGGACTGGCCAGACTGGTCCATCAGGACATGAAAAATCGACGCAGATGTACTGATAGGCTGATATGATCAGCCTTAACCATACTGAATGGAAGGATTTAACTCAACGGACCATGCACTGTTCAAACTGGTCCCAATAGAACATGAAAAATGACCCATACATACTGATAGGCTGGTACGATCAGCCATGCGTATTGCCTGGAAGGACCAAGGACTGTCCAGACTGGTCAATCAGGCTATGAAAAATCGACCCATACGTACTGGTAGGTTGAAAAGATCGGCCTTATCCAAACTGAATGGAA
Organism: Sinapis alba; assembly: GCA_012274485.2. Classification (NCBI taxonomy): domain Eukaryota; kingdom Viridiplantae; phylum Streptophyta; class Magnoliopsida; order Brassicales; family Brassicaceae; genus Sinapis; species Sinapis alba. Next base: position 13,887 of record MU107877.1, on the reverse strand, counting down.
GGATTTAACTCAATGGACCATGGACTGTCCGGACTGGTCCCATTGTTACACGAATAATGACCCATACGTACTGATAGGCTGGTACGATCAGCCATTCGTACTGCCTGGAAGGATCAAGGACTGTCCAGACGGGTCCATCAGGTCATGACAACACGACCCATACGTACTGATAGGCTGAAATGATCAGCCATATCCAAACTGAATGGGAGGATGTAACTCAACAGACCATGGACAATCCGGACTAGTCGCATCAGTACATGAAAAATGACCCATGCGTACTGATAGGCTGATACGATCAGCCATTCGTACTTCCTGGAAGGACCAAGGACTGTCCAGACTGGTCCATCAGGCCATGATAAATCGACGCAAATGTGCTGATAGGCTGATATGATCAGCCTTAACTGTACTGAATGGAAGGATTTAACTCAACGGACCATGCACTGTCCAAACTGGTCCTAATAGAACATGAAAAATGACCCATACATACTGATAGGCTGGTACGATCAGCCATGCGTACTGCCTGGAAGGACCAAGGACTGTCCAGACTGGTCAATCAGGCCATGAAAAATCGACCCATATGTACTGGTAGGTTGAAAAGATCGGCCTTATCCAAACTGAATGGAAGGATTTAACTCAATGGACCATGGACTGTCCGGACTGGTCCCATTGTTACATGAATAATGACCCATATGTACTGATAGGCTGGTACGATCAGCCATGCGTACTGCCTGGAAGGATCAAGGACTATCCAGACTGGTCCATCAGGCCATGAAAACACGAACCATACGTACTGATAGGCTGAAATGATCAGCCATATCCAAACTGAATGGAAGGATGTAACTCAACAGACCATGGACAATCCGGACTAGTCGCATCAGTACATGAAAAATGACCCATGCGTACTGATAGGCTGATACGATCAGCCATTCATACTTCCTAGAAGGACCAAGGACTGTCCAGACTGGTCCATCAGGCCATGAAAAATCGACGCAGATGTGCTGATAGGCTGATATGATCAGCCTTAACTGTACTGAATGGAAGGATTTAACACAACGGACCTTGGACTGTCCAAACTGGTCCCGATAGTACATGAAAAATGACCCATACGCACTGATCGGCTGGTACGATCAGCCATCCGTACGGCCTGGAAGGACCAAGGACTGTCCAGACTGGTCCATCATGCCATGAAAAATCAGCCTTATCCAAACTGAATGGAAGGATTTAACTTATTAGACCATGGACTGTCCAGACTGGTCCCATCGTTACCCGAATAATGACCCATACATACATATAGGCTTATACGATCAGCCATTCGTACTGCCTGGAAGGACCAAGGGCTGTCCAGACTGGTCCATCATGCCACGAAAAATCGACCGATACATACTGATAGACTGAAATGATCAGCCTTATCCAAACTGAATGGAACTATTTAACTCAATGGACCATGGACTGTCCGGACTGGTCCCATTAATACCTGAATAATGAGCCATACATACAGATAGGCTGATACGTTCAGCCATCCTTACTGCCTGGACGGACCAAGTATTGTCCAGCCTGGTCCATCAGGCCATGAAAAATCAACCCATACGTAATGATAGGCTGATATGATCAGCTTTAAACTCACCGAATGGAAGGATTTAACTCAATAGACCATGGACTGTCTGGACTGGTCCCATCAATACATGAAAAATGACCCATACGTACTAATAGGCTGATATGATCAGCCATTCGTATTTCCTAGAAGGACCAAGGACTTTCCATACTGGTCCATCAGGCCATGAAATATTGACGCAAATGTACTGATAGGCTGATATGATCCGCCTTAACTGTACTGAATGGAAGGATTTAACTCAATGGACCATGGACTGTCCAAACTGGTCCCATCAGTACATGAAAAATGACCCATACGTACAGATAGGCTGATAAGATTAGCCATCCGTACTGCCTGGATGGACCAAGTGCTGTCTAGCCGGATCCATCAGGCCATGAAAAATTGACCCATACGAAATGATAGGCTGATATGATCAGCCTTAAACCCACTGAATGGAAGGAATTAACTCAATGGACCATGGACTGTCCTGACTGGTCCCATCAACACATGAAAAATGACTCATACGTACTAATAGGCTGATACGATCAGCCATTCGTACTTCCTGTAAGGACCAAGGACTTTCCAGACTGGTCCATCAGGCCATGAAAAATCGACGCAAATGTACTGATAGGCTGATATGATAAGCCTTAACCGTAATAAATGGAAGGATTTAACTCAATGGACCATGGACTGTCCAAACTGGTCCCATCAGTACATAAAAAATGACCCATACGTACAGATAGGCTGATAAGATCAGCCATCCGTGCTGCCTGGATGGACCAAGTGTTGTACAGCCTGGTCCATCAGGCCATGAAAAAACAACCCATACGTACTGATAGGCTTATATGATCCGCCTTAACCTCACTGAATGGAAGGATTTAAATCAACGGACCATCGACGGTCCGGACTGGTCCCAACAGTACATTAAAAATTACCCATACGTACTGATAGGCTACTACGATCAATCATCCGTACTGCCTGGAAGGACCAAGGACTGTCCAGACTGGTCCATGAGGCCATGAAAAATCGATGCAGATGTACTGATAGGCTGATAGATCAGCCTTAGCCGTACTGAATGGAAGGATTTAACTCAACGGACCATGGACTGTCCAAACTGCTCCCAACAGTACATTAAAAATTACCCATACGTACTGATAGGCTGGTACGATCAGCCATCCGTACTGGCTGGAAGGACCAAGGACTGTCCAGACTTGTCCATCAGGCCATAAAAATCAACGCAGATGTACTGATAGGCTGATATGATCCGCCTTAACCTCGCTAAATGAAAGGATTTAACTCAACGGACAATGGAGTGTCCAGACTGGTCCCAACAGTACATGAAAAATGACCCATACAAACTGATAGGCTGGTACGATCAGCCATCCGAACCACCTGGAAGGAACAAGGACTTTCCAAACTGGTCCATCAGGCCATAAAAAATCAACGCAGATGTACTGATAGGCCGATATGATCCCCCTTATCCTCACTAAATAGAAGGATTTAACTCAACGGACAATGGACTGTCCAGACTGGTCCCAACAGTACATGAAAAATGACCCATACAAACTGCTAGGCTGGTACGATCAGCCATCCGTACTGCCTGGAAGGACCAAGGACTGTCCAGACTGGTCCATCAGGACATGAAAAATCGACACATACGTACTGGTAGACTGAAATGATCAGCCTTATCCAAACTGAATGGAAGGATTTAACTCAACGGACCATAGACTGTCCGGACTGGTCCCATCGTTACATGAATAATGACCCATACGTACTGATAGGCTGGTACAATCAGCCATGCGTACTGCCTGGAAGGATCAAGGACTGTCCAGACTGGTCCATCAGGCCATGAAAACACGACCCATACGTACTTATAGGCTGAAATTATCAGCCTTATCCAAACTAAATGGAAGGATGTAACTCAACAGACCATGGACAATCCGGACTGGTCGCATCAGTACATGAAAAATGATCCATGCGTACTGATAGGCTGATACGATCAGCCATTCGTACTTCCTGGAAGGACCAAGGACTGTCCAGACTGGTCCATCAGGCCATGAAAAATCGACGCAAATGTGCTGATAGGCTGATATGATCAACCTTAACTGTACTGAATGGAAGGATTTAACTCAACGGACCATGGACTGTCCAAACTGGTCCAAATAGTACATGAAAAATGACCTATACGCACTGATTGGCTGGTATGATCAGCCATCCGTACGGCCTGGAAGGACCAAGGACTGTCCAGACTGGTCCATCATGCCATGAAAAATCGAGACATGCATACTGATAGACTGAAAAAATCAGCATTATCCAAACTGAATGGAAGGATTTAACTTAACAGACCATGGACTGTCCAGACTGGTTCCATCGTTACATGAATAATGACCCATACATACAGATAGGCTGATACGATCAGCCATTCGTACTGCCTGGAAGGACCAAGGACTGTCCAGACTGGTCCATCATGCCATGAAAAATCGAACGATACATACTGATAGGCTGAAATGATCAGCCTTATCCAAACTGAATGGAACGATTTAACTCAATGGACCATGGACTGTCCGGACTGGTCCCATCAATACATGAATAATGACCCATACGTAAAGATAGGCTGATACATTCAGCCATCCTTACTGTCTGGACGGACAAAGTATTGTCCAGCCTGGTCCATCAGGCCATGAAAAATCAACCCATACGTAATGATAGGCTGATATGATCAGCCTTAAACTCACCGAATGGAAGGATTTAACTCAATAGACCATGGACTGTCTGTACTGGTCCCATCAATACATGAAAAATGACCCATACGTAC